>JAXCHB010000355.1:0-181651 GCA_036926305.1 Uropetala carovei
AAAAAAATTTTGAAAAAAAATTTTCAAAAAAAATTTTCAAAAAAATTTTCAAAAAAAATTTTGAAAAAAAATTTCGAAAAAAAATTTCGAAAAAAATTTCGAAAAAAAATTTCGAAAAAAAATTTCGAAAAAAAATTTCGAAAAAAAATTTCGAAAAAAAATTTCGAAAAAAAATTTCGAAAAAAAATTTCGAAAAAAAATTTTGAAAAAAAATTTTGAAAAAAAATTTTGAAAAAAAATTTTGAAAAAAAATTTTGAAAAAAAAATTTGAAAAAAAATTTTGAAAAAAAATTTTGAAAAAAATTTTGAAAAAAAATTTTGAAAAAAAATTTGAAAAAAATTTTGAAAAAAATTTTGAAAAAAAAATTTGAAAAAAAATTTTGAAAAAAATTTGAAAAAATATTTTGAAAAAAAATTTTGAAAAAAAAAAAATTTTGAAAAAAAATTTTGAAAAAAAAATTTGAAAAAAAATTTTGAAAAAAAATTTGAAAAAAAATTTTGAAAAAAAAAATTGAAAAAAGTTTGAAAAAATATTTTGAAAAAAAATTTTGAAAAAAAATTTTGAAAAAAATTTTGAAAAAAATTTTGAAAAGAAATTTCGAAAAAAAATTTCGAAAAAAAATTTCGAAAAAAAATTTCGAAAAAAAATTTTGAAAAAAAATTTCGAAAAAAAATTTCGAAAAAAAATTTCGAAAAAAAAAATTTGAAAAAAAATTTTGAAAAAAAATTTTGAAAAAAAATTTTGAAAAAAAAATTTGAAAAAAAATTTTGAAAAAAAATTTTGAAAAAAAATTTTGAAAAAAAATTTTGAAAAAAATTTTGAAAAAAAATTTGAAAAAAAATTTGAAAAAAAATTTTGAAAAAAAATTTGAAAAAAAAATTTGAAAAAAAATTTGAAAAAAAATTTTGAAAAAAAATTTTGAAAAAAATTTTGAAAAAAATTTTGAAAAATAATTTTGAAAAAAAATTTGAAAAAAAATTTTGAAAAAAAATTTTGAAAAAAAATTTGAAAAAAAATTTTGAAAAAAAATTTTGAAAAAAAAAATTTGAAAAAAATTTTGAAAAAAAATTTTGAAAAACAATTTTGAAAAAAAATTTTGAAAAAAAATTTAAAAAAAAAATTTTGAAAAAAAATTTTAAAAAAAAATTTTGAAAAAAAATTTTGAAAAAATATTTTGAAAAAAAGTTCTGAAAAAAAATTTGAAAAAAAATTTTGAAAAAAAATTTTGAAAAAAATTTTGAAAAAAAATTTTGAAAAAAAATTTTGAAAAAAAATTTTGAAAAAAATTTTGAAAAAAAAATTTGAAAAAAAATTCTGAAAAAAATTTTGAAAAAAAATTTTGAAAAAAAATTTTGAAAAAAAATTTTGAAAAAAAATTTTGAAAAAAAATTTTGAAAAAAAATTTTGAAAAAAAATTTTGAAAAAAAATTTGAAAAAAAATTTTGAAAAAAAATTTTGAAAAAAAATTTTGAAAAAAAATTTTGAAAAAAATTTTGAAAAAAAATTTTGAAAAAACATTTTGAAAAAAAATTTTGAAAAAAAAATTTTGAAAAAAAGTTTTGAAAAAAAATTTTGAAAAAAAATTTAAAAAAAAAATTTCGAAAAAAAATTTTGAAAAAAAAATTTGAAAAAAAATTTCGAAAAAAAATTTCGAAAAAAAAATTTCGAAAAAAAATTTTGAAAAAAAATTTTGAAAAAAAATTTTGAAAAAAAATTTTGAAAAAAAATTTTGAAAAAAAATTTTGAAAAAAAATTTTGAAAAAAAATTTTGAAAAAAATTTTGAAAAAAAATTTTGAAAAAAAATTTGAAAAAAAAATTTGAAAAAAAATTTTGAAAAAAAATTTTGAAAAACAATTTTGAAAAAAAATTTTGAAAAAAAATTTTGAAAAAAAATTTTGAAAAAAAATTTTGAAAAAAAATTTTGAAAAAAAATTTCGAAAAAAAATTTTGAAAAAAAATTTTGAAAAAAAATTTTGAAAAACAATTTTGAAAAAAAATTTCGAAAAAAAATTTTGAAAAAAAATTTTGAAAAAAATTTGAAAAAAAATTTTGAAAAAAATTTTGAAAAAAAATTTTGAAAAAAATTTTGAAAAAAAATTTTGAAAAAAAATTTCGAAAAAAAATTTTGAAAAAAATTTCGAAAAAAGATTTTGAAAATAAATTTTGAAAAAAAATTTTGAAAAAAAATTTTGAAAAAAAATTTTGAAAAAAAATTTTGAAAAAATATTTTGAAAAAAAATTTTGAAAAAAAATTTGAAAAAAAATTTTGAAAAAAAATTTTGAAAAAAAATTTTGAAAAAAGATTTTGAAAAAAAATTTTGAAAAAAAAATTTGAAAAAAAATTTTGAAAAAAAATTTTGAAAAAACATTTTGAAAAAAAATTTTGAAAAAAAATTTGAAAAAAATTTTGAAAAAAATTTTGAAAAAAAATTTTGAAAAAAATTTTGAAAAAAAATTTTGAAAAAAAATTTTGAAAAAAAAAATTGAAAAAAAATTTTGAAAAAAATTTTGAAAAAAAATTTTGAAAAAAAATTTTGAAAAAAATTATGAAAAAAAAATTTTGAAAAAAAGTTTTGAAAAAAAATTAAAAAAAAATTTTGAAAAAAAATTTTGAAAAAAAATTTTAAAAAAAAATTTAAAAAAAAATTTTGAAAAAAAATTTCGAAAAAAAATTTTGAAAAAAAAATTTGAAAAAAATTTCGAAAAAAAATTTCGAAAAAAAAATTTCGAAAAAAAATTTTGAAAAAAAATTTTCAAAAAAAATTTTCAAAAAAAATTTTCAAAAAAAATTTTGAAAAAAAATTTCAAAAAAAAATTTCGAAAAAAAAATTTCGAAAAAAAATTTCGAAAAAAAATTTCGAAAAAAAATTTCGAAAAAAAATTTCGAAAAAAAATTTCGAAAAAAAATTTCGAAAAAAAATTTCGAAAAAAAATTTTGAAAAAAAATTTTGAAAAAAAATTTTGAAAAAAATTTTGAAAAAAAATTTTGAAAAAAAAATTTGAAAAAAAATTTTGAAAAAAAATTTTGAAAAAAATTTGAAAAAAAATTTTGAAAAAAAAATTTGAAAAAAAATTTTGAAAAAAAATTTTGAAAAAAAAATTTGAAAAAAAATTTTGAAAAAAATTTGAAAAATATTTTGAAAAAAAATTTTGAAAAAAAATTTTGAAAAAAAATTTTGAAAAAAAAATTTGAAAAAAAATTTTGAAAAAAAATTTTGAAAAAAAATTTTGAAAAAAAATTTTGAAAAAAGTTTGAAAAAATATTTTGAAAAAAAATTTTGAAAAAAAATTTTGAAAAAAAATTTTGAAAAAAAATTTTGAAAAGAAATTTCGAAAAAAAATTTCGAAAAAAAATTTCGAAAAAAAATTTCGAAAAAAAATTTTGAAAAAAAATTTCGAAAAAAAATTTCGAAAAAAAATTTCGAAAAAAAAATTTGAAAAAAAATTTTGAAAAAACATTTTGAAAAAAAATTTTGAAAAAAAATTTTGAAAAAAAATTTTGAAAAAAAATTTGAAAAAAATTTTGAAAAAAAATTTTGAAAAAAAAATTTGAAAAAAAATTTTGAAAAAAATTTTGAAAAAAAAATTTTGAAAAAAATTTTGAAAAAAAATTTTGAAAAAAAATTTTGAAAAAAAATTTTGAAAAAAATTTTGAAAAATAATTTTGAAAAAAAATTTGAAAAAAAATTTTGAAAAAAAATTTTGAAAAAAAAATTTGAAAAAAATTTGAAAAAAAATTTGAAAAAAAAATTTGAAAAAAAATTTTGAAAAAAAATTTTGAAAACAATTTTGAAAAAAAATTTTGAAAAAAAATTTTGAAAAAAAATTTAAAAAAAAATTTTGAAAAAAAATTTTAAAAAAAAATTTTGAAAAAAAATTTTGAAAAAATATTTTGAAAAAAAGTTCTGAAAAAAAATTTGAAAAAAAATTTTGAAAAAAAATTTTGAAAAAAAATTTGAAAAAAAATTTTGAAAAAAATTTTGAAAAAAAATTTTGAAAAAAATTTTGAAAAAAAATTTGAAAAAAATTTTGAAAAAAAAATTTTGAAAAAAATTTTGAAAAAAATTTTGAAAAAAAATTTTGAAAAAAAATTTTGAAAAAAAATTTTGAAAAAAAATTTTGAAAAAAAATTTTGAAAAAAAATTTTGAAAAAAAATTTGAAAAAAAATTTTGAAAAAAATTTTTGAAAAAAATTTTGAAAAAAAATTTTGAAAAAAATTTTGAAAAAAAATTTTGAAAAAACATTTTGAAAAAAAATTTTGAAAAAAAAATTTTGAAAAAAAGTTTTGAAAAAAAATTTTGAAAAAAAATTTAAAAAAAAAATTTCGAAAAAAAATTTTGAAAAAAAAATTTGAAAAAAAATTTCGAAAAAAAATTTCGAAAAAAAAATTTCGAAAAAAAATTTTGAAAAAAAATTTTGAAAAAAAATTTTGAAAAAAAATTTTGAAAAAAAATTTTGAAAAAAATTTTGAAAAAAAATTTTGAAAAAAAATTTTGAAAAAAAATTTTGAAAAAAAATTTTGAAAAAAAATTTTGAAAAAAAATTTGAAAAAAAATTTTGAAAAAAAATTTTGAAAAACAATTTTGAAAAAAAATTTTGAAAAAAAATTTTGAAAAAAAATTTTGAAAAAAAATTTTGAAAAAAAATTTTGAAAAAAAATTTCGAAAAAAAAATTTTGAAAAAAAATTTTGAAAAAAAATTTTGAAAAACAATTTTGAAAAAAATTTCGAAAAAAAATTTTGAAAAAAAATTTTGAAAAAAAATTTTGAAAAAAAATTTTGAAAAAAAATTTTGAAAAAAAATTTTGAAAAAAAATTTTGAAAAAAAATTTTGAAAAAAAATTTCGAAAAAAAATTTTGAAAAAAAATTTCGAAAAAAGATTTTGAAAATAAATTTTGAAAAAAAATTTTGAAAAAAAATTTTGAAAAAAAATTTTGAAAAAATATCTTGAAAAAAAATTTTGAAAAAAAATTTGAAAAAAAATTTTGAAAAAAAATTTTGAAAAAAAATTTTGAAAAAAAATTTTGAAAAAAGATTTTGAAAAAAAATTTTGAAAAAAAAATTTGAAAAAAAATTTTGAAAAAAAATTTTGAAAAAACATTTTGAAAAAAAATTTTGAAAAAAAATTTGAAAAAAATTTTGAAAAAAAATTTTGAAAAAAAATTTTGAAAAAAAATTTTGAAAAAAAATTTTGAAAAAAAATTTTGAAAAAAAATTTTGAAAAAAAAAATTGAAAAAAAATTTTGAAAAAAAATTTTGAAAAAAAATTTTGAAAAAAAATTTTGAAAAAAAATTTTGAAAAAAATTTTAAAAAAATATTTTGAAAAAAAATTTTGAAAAAAAATTTTGAAAAAAAATTTTGAAAAAAAATTTTGAAAAAAAATTTTGAAAAAAAATTTTGAAAAAAAATTTGAAAAAAAATTTTGAAAAAAAATTTTGAAAAAAAATTTTGAAAAAAAGTTTTGAAAAAAAATTTAAAAAAAAATTTTGAAAAAAAATTTTGAAAAAAAATTTTGAAAAAAAATTTTGAAAAAAAATTTTGAAAAAAATTTTGAAAAAAAATTTCGAAAAAAAATTTTGAAAAAAAAATTTGAAAAAAAATTTCGAAAAAAAATTTCGAAAAAAAAATTTCGAAAAAAAATTTTCAAAAAAAATTTTCAAAAAAAATTTTCAAAAAAAATTTCGAAAAAAATTTTCAAAAAAATTTTGAAAAAAAATTTCGAAAAAAAATTTCGAAAAAAAATTTCGAAAAAAATTTCGAAAAAAAATTTCGAAAAAAAATTTCGAAAAAAAATTTCGAAAAAAAATTTTGAAAAAAAATTTTGAAAAAAAATTTTGAAAAAAAATTTTGAAAAAAAATTTTGAAAAAAAATTTTGAAAAAAAAATTTGAAAAAAAATTTTGAAAAAAAATTTTGAAAAAAAATTTTGAAAAAAAATTTTAGAAAAAAATTTTGAAAAAAAATTTTGAAAAAAAATTTTGAAAAAAATTTTGAAAAAAAAATTTGAAAAAAAATTTTGAAAAAAAATTTTGAAAAAAATTTTGAAAAAAAATTTTGAAAAAAAATTTTGAAAAAAAAATTTGAAAAAAATTTTGAAAAAAAATTTTGAAAAAAAATTTTGAAAAAAAAATTTGAAAAAAATTTGAAAAAATATTTTGAAAAAAAATTTTGAAAAAAAATTTTGAAAAAAAATTTTGAAAAAAAATTTTGAAAAAAAATTTCGAAAAAAAATTTCGAAAAAAAATTTCGAAAAAAAATTTCGAAAAAAAATTTCGAAAAAAAATTTCGAAAAAAAATTTCGAAAAAAATTTCGAAAAAAAAATTTGAAAAAAAATTTTGAAAAAACATTTTGGAAAAAATTTTGAAAAAAAATTTTGAAAAAAAATTTTGAAAAAAAATTTGTAAAAAAATTTTGAAAAAAAATTTTGAAAAAAAAATTTGAAAAAAAATTTTGAAAAAAAATTTTGAAAAAAAAATTTTGAAAAAAAATTTTGAAAAAAAATTTTGAAAAAAAATTTTGAAAAAAATTTTGAAAAAAAATTTTGAAAAAAATTTTGAAAAAAAAATTTTGAAAAAAAATTTTGAAAAAAATTTTGAAAAAAAAATTTTGAAAAAAAATTTTGAAAAAAAATTTTGAAAAAAAATTTTGAAAAAAAATTTTGAAAAAAAATTTTGAAAAAAATTTTGAAAAAAAATTTTGAAAAAAAAATTTGAAAAAAAATTTTGAAAAAAAATTTTGAAAAAAAAATTTGAAAAAAAATTTTGAAAAAAAATTTTGAAAAAAAATTTTGAAAAAAAATTTTAGAAAAAAAGTTTGAAAAAAAATTTTGAAAAAAAAATTTGAAAAAAATTTTGAAAAAAATGTTGAAAAAAAATTTTGAAAAAAAATTTTGAAAAAAAAATTTGAAAAAAAATTTTGAAAAAAAATTTTGAAAAAAAATTTTGAAAAAAAATTTTGAAAAAAATTTTGAAAAAAAATTTTGAAAAAAAATTTTGAAAATAAATTTGAAAAAAAAATTTTGAAAAAAAATTTTGAAAAAAAATTTTGAAAAAAAATTTTGAAAAAAAATTTTGAAAAAAAATTAAAATAAAAAATTTTGAAAAAAAATTTTGAAAAAAAAAAAAAAAAATTTGAAAAAAAATTTTGAAAAAAAATTTTGAAAAAAAATTTTGAAAAAAAATTTTGAAAAAAAAATTTTGAAAAAAGAATTTGAAAAAAAAATTTTGAAAAAAAAATTTTGAAAAAAATTTTGAAAAAAAAATTTTGAAAAAAATTTGAAAAAAAAAATTTTGAAAAAAATTTTGAAAAAAAATTTTGAAAGAAAATTTTGAAAAAAAATTTTGAAAAAAAATTTTGAAAAAAAATTTTGAAAAAAAATTTTGAAAAAAATTTGAAAAAAAATTTTGAAAAAAAATGTTGAAAAAAAATTTTGAAAAAAAATTTTGAAAAAAAAATTTGAAAAAAAAATTTGAAAAAACATTTTGAAAAAAAAATTTGAAAAATAATTTTGAAAAAAAATTTTGAAAAAAATTTTGAAAAAAAATTTTGAAAAAAAATTTTGAAAAAAAATTTTGAAAAAAAATTTTGAAAAAAAATTTGAAAAAAAATTTCGAAAAAAAATTTCGAAAAAAAAAATTTCGAAAAAAAATTTCGAAAAAAAATTTTCAAAAAAAAATTTCAAAAAAATTTTCAAAAAAAATTTTCAAAAAAAATTTTCAAAAAAAATTTTCAAAAAAAATTTTGAAAAAAAATTTTGAAAAAAAATTTTGAAAAAAAATTTTGAAAAAAAAATTTTAAAAAAAATTTTGAAAAAAAATTTTGAAAAAAATTTTGAAAAAAAATTTTGAAAAAAAAATTTGAAAAAAAATTTTGAAAAAAAATTTTGAAAAAAAATTTTGAAAAAAATTTTGAAAAAAAATTTTGAAAAAAATTTTGAAAAACAATTTTGAAAAAAAATTTTGAAAAAAAAATTTGAAAAAAAATTTTGAAAAAAAATTTTGAAAAAAAATTTCGAAAAAAAATTTGAAAAAAAATTTTGAAAAAAAATTTTGAAAAAAAATTTCGAAAAAAAATTTCGAAAAAAAATTTCGAAAAAAAATTTCGAAAAAAAAAATTTCGAAAAAAAGTTCGAAAAAAAATTTCGAAAAAAAATTTTGAAAAAAAATTTTGAAAAAAAAATTTGAAAAAAAATTTTGAAAAATAATTTTGAAAAAAAATTTTGAAAAAAATTTGAAAAAAAATTTCGAAAAAAAATTTTGAAAAAAAGTTTTGAAAAAAATTAAAAAAAAAATTTTGAAAAAAATTTTGAAAAAAATTTTGAAAAAAAATTTGAAAAAAAATTTTGAAAAAAATTTTGAAAAAAAATTTTGAAAAAAAATTTTGAAAAAAAAATTTTGAAAAAAAATTTTGAAAAAAAATTTTGAAAAAAAATTTTGAAAAAAAATTTTGAAAAAAAATTTGAAAAAAATTTTGAAAAAAATTTTGAAAAAAAATTTAAAAAAAAAATTTTGAAAAAAAATTTTGAAAAAAAAATTTTGAAAAAAATTTAAAAAAAAATTTTGAAAAAAAATTTTGAAAAAAAAGTTTGAAAAAAAATTTTGAAAAAGAATTTTGAAAAAAAATTTTGAAAAAAAATTTTGAAAAAAAATTTTGAAAAAAAATTTTGAAAAAAAATTTTGAAAAAAAATTTTGAAAAAAAATTTTGAAAAAAAAATTTGAAAAATAATTTTGAAAAAAAATTTTGAAAAAAAAAATTTGAAAAAAAATTTTGAAAAAAAATTTTGAAAAAAAATTTTGAAAAAAATTTGAAAAAAAATTTTGAAAAAAAATTTTGAAAAAAAATTTTGAAAAAAAATTTTGAAAAAAAATTTTGAAAAAAAATTTTGAAAAAAAATTTTGAAAAAAAAATTTGGAAAAAAAAATTCGAAAAAAAATTTCGAAAAAAAAATTTCGAAAAAAAAATTTCGAAAAAAATTTTCAAAAAAAATTTCCAAAAAAAATTTTCAAAAAAAAATTTTCAAAAAAAATTTTGAAAAAAAATTTTGAAAATAAATTTTGAAAAAAAATTTCGAAAAAAATTTTAAAAAAAAATTTCGAAAAAAATTTTGAAAAAAAATTTCGAAAAAAAATTTTGAAAAAAAAATTTGAAAAAAAATTTCGAAAAAAAATTTTGAAAAAAAATTTTGAAAAAACATTTTGAAAAAAATTTTGAAAAAAAATTTTGAAAAAAAATTTTGAAAAAAAATTTGAAAAAAAATTTTGAAAAAAAATTTTGAAAAAAAAATTTTGAAAAAAAATTTTGAAAAAAAATTTTGAAAAAAAATTTTGAAAAAAAATTTTGAAAAAAATTTTGAAAAAAAATTTTGAAAAAAAAATTTGAAAAAAAATTTTGAAAAAAAATTTTGAAAAAAAATTTTGAAAAAAAAATTTGAAAAAAAATTTTGAAAAAAAATTTTGAAAAAAAAAATTTGAAAAAAAATTTTGAAAAACAATTTTGAAAAAAAATTTTGAAAAAAATTTTGAAAAAAAATTTTAAAAAAAAATTTTGAAAAAAAATTTTGAAAAAAAATTTTGAAAAAAAAATTTGAAAAAAAAATTTGGAAAAAAATTTTGAAAAATAATTTTGAAAAAAAATTTTGAAAAAAAATTTTGAAAAAAAAATTTGAAAAAAAAATTTGAAAAAAAAATTTGAAAAATAATTTTGAAAAAAAATTTTGAAAAAAATTTTGAAAAAAAATTTTGAAAAAAAATTTTGAAAAAAAATTTTGAAAAAAAATTTGAAAAAAAATTTTGAAAAAAAATTTTGAAAAAAAATTTTGAAAAAAAATTTTGAAAAAAAATTTTGAAAAAAAAATTTGAAAAAAAAAATTTGAAAAAAAATTTTGAAAAAAAATTTTGAAAAAAAATTATTGAAAAAAAATTTTGAAAAAAAATTTTGAAAAAAAATTTTGAAAAAAAATTTTGAAAAAAAAATTTTGAAAAAAAAATCTGAAAAAAAATTTTGAAAAAAAATTTTGAAAAAAAATGTTGAAAAAAAATTTTGAAAAAAAAATTTGAAAAAAAATTTTGAAAAAAAATTTTGAAAAAAAATTTTGAAAAAAAATTTTGAAAAAAAATTTTGAAAAAAAATTTTGAAAAAAAATTTTGAAAAAAAATTTTGAAAATAAATTTGAAAAAAAATTTTGAAAAAAAATTTTGAAAAAAAATTTTGAAAAAAAATTAAAATAAAAAATTTTGAAAAAAAATTTTGAAAAAAAAAAAAAAATTTGAAAAAAAATTTTGAAAAAAATTTTGAAAAAAAATTTTGAAAAAAAATTTTGAAAAAAGAATTTGAAAAAAAAATTTTGAAAAAAAAATTTTGAAAAAAAATTTTGAAAAAAAAATTTTGAAAAAAAATTTGAAAAAAAAAATTTTGAAAAAAAATTTTGAAAAAAATTTTGAAAGAAAATTTTGAAAAAAAATTTTGAAAAAAAATTTTGAAAAAAAATTTTGAAAAAAAATTTTGAAAAAAATTTGAAAAAAAATTTTGAAAAAAAATGTTGAAAAAAAATTTTGAAAAAAAATTTTGAAAAAAAATTTTGAAAAAAAAATTTGAAAAAAAAATTTGAAAAAACATTTTGAAAAAAAAATTTGAAAAATAATTTTGAAAAAAAATTTTGAAAAAAAATTTTGAAAAAAAATTTTGAAAAAAAATTTTGAAAAAAAATTTTGAAAAAAAAATTTGAAAAAAAATTTCGAAAAAAAATTTCGAAAAAAAAAATTTCGAAAAAAAATTTCGAAAAAAAATTTTCAAAAAAAATTTTGAAAAAAATTTTGAAAAAAAATTTCGAAAAAAAATTTGAAAAAAAATTTTGAAAAAAAATTTTGAAAAAAAATTTCGAAAAAAAATTTCGAAAAAAAATTTCGAAAAAAAATTTCGAAAAAAAATTTCGAAAAAAAGTTCGAAAAAAAATTTCGAAAAAAAATTTTGAAAAAAAATTTTGAAAAAAAAATTTGAAAAAAAATTTTGAAAAATAATTTTGAAAAAAAATTTTGAAAAAAAATTTGAAAAAAAATTTCGAAAAAAAATTTTGAAAAAAAGTTTTGAAAAAAAATTAAAAAAAAAATTTTGAAAAAAAATTTTGAAAAAAAATTTTGAAAAAAAATTTGAAAAAAAATTTTGAAAAAAAAATTTGAAAAAAAATTTTGAAAAAAAATTTTGAAAAAAAATTTTGAAAAAAAATTTTGAAAAAAAATTTTGAAAAAAAATTTTGAAAAAAAATTTAAAAAAAAAAATTTTGAAAAAAAATTTTGAAAAAAAAATTTTGAAAAAAAATTTTAAAAAAAATTTTGAAAAAAAATTTTGAAAAAAAATTTTGAAAAAAAATTTTGAAAAAAAATTTTGAAAAAAAATTTTGAAAAAAAATTTTGAAAAAAAATTTTGAAAAAAAATTTTGAAAAAAAATTTTGAAAAAAAATTTTGAAAAAAAATTTAAAAAAAAAAATTTTGAAAAAAAATTTTGAAAAAAAAATTTTGAAAAAAAATTTAAAAAAAAATTTTGAAAAAAAATTTTGAAAAAAAAGTTTGAAAAAAAATTTTGAAAAAGAATTTTGAAAAAAAATTTTGAAAAAAAATTTTGAAAAAAAATTTTGAAAAAAAATTTTGAAAAAAAATTTTGAAAAAAAATTTTGAAAAAAAATTTTGAAAAAAAAATTTGAAAAATAATTTTGAAAAAAAATTTTGAAAAAAAAAATTTGAAAAAAAATTTTGAAAAAAAATTTTGAAAAAAAATTTTGAAAAAAAATTTGAAAAAAAATTTTGAAAAAAAATTTTGAAAAAAAATTTTGAAAAAAAATTTTGAAAAAAAATTTTGAAAAAAAATTTTGAAAAAAAATTTTGAAAAAAAAATTTGGAAAAAAAAATTCGAAAAAAAATTTCGAAAAAAAATTTCGAAAAAAAAATTTCGAAAAAAAATTTTCAAAAAAAATTTCCAAAAAAAATTTTCAAAAAAAATTTTCAAAAAAAATTTTGAAAAAAAATTTTGAAAATAAATTTTGAAAAAAAATTTCGAAAAAAATTTTAAAAAAAAATTTCGAAAAAAAATTTTGAAAAAAAATTTCGAAAAAAAATTTTGAAAAAAAAATTTGAAAAAAAATTTCGAAAAAAAATTTTGAAAAAAAATTTTGAAAAAACATTTTGAAAAAAAATTTTGAAAAAAAATTTTGAAAAAAAATTTTGAAAAAAAATTTGAAAAAAAATTTTGAAAAAAAATTTTGAAAAAAAAATTTTGAAAAAAAATTTTGAAAAAAAATTTTGAAAAAAAATTTTGAAAAAAAATTTTGAAAAAAATTTTGAAAAAAAATTTTGAAAAAAAAATTTGAAAAAAAATTTTGAAAAAAAATTTTGAAAAAAAATTTTGAAAAAAAATTTGAAAAAAAATTTTGAAAAAAATTTTGAAAAAAAAAATTTGAAAAAAAATTTTGAAAAACAATTTTGAAAAAAAATTTTGAAAAAAATTTTGAAAAAAAATTTAAAAAAAAAATTTTGAAAAAAAATTTTGAAAAAAAATTTTGAAAAAAAAATTTGAAAAAAAAATTTGGAAAAAAATTTTGAAAAATAATTTTGAAAAAAAATTTGAAAAAAAATTTTGAAAAAAAAATTTGAAAAAAAAATTTGAAAAAAAAATTTGAAAAAAAATTTTGAAAAAAAATTTTGAAAAAAATTTTGAAAAAAAATTTTGAAAAAAAATTTTGAAAAAAAATTTTGAAAAAAAATTTGAAAAAAATTTTGAAAAAAAATTTTGAAAAAAAATTTTGAAAAAAAATTTTGAAAAAAAATTTTGAAAAAAAAATTTGAAAAAAAAAATTTGAAAAAAAATTTTGAAAAAAAATTTTGAAAAAAAATTTTGATAAAAAATATTGAAAAAAAATTTTGAAAAAAAATTTTGAAAAAAAATTTTGAAAAAAAATTTTGAAAAAAAAATTTTGAAAAAAAAATCTGAAAAAAAATTTTGAAAAAAAATTTTGAAAAAAAATGTTGAAAAAAAATTTTGAAAAAAAAATTTGAAAAAAAATTTTGAAAAAAAATTTTGAAAAAAAATTTTGAAAAAAAATTTTGAAAAAAAATTTTGAAAAAAAATTTTGAAAAAAAATTTTGAAAAAAAATTTTGAAAATAAATTTGAAAAAAAATTTTGAAAAAAAATTTTGAAAAAAAATTTTGAAAAAAAATTTTGAAAAAAAATTAAAATAAAAAATTTTGAAAAAAAATTTTGAAAAAAAAAAAAAAATTTGAAAAAAAATTTTGAAAAAAAATTTTGAAAAAAAATTTTGAAAAAAAATTTTGAAAAAAGAATTTGAAAAAAAAATTTTGAAAAAAAAATTTTGAAAAAAAATTTGAAAAAAAAATTTTGAAAAAAAATTTGAAAAAAAAAATTTTGAAAAAAAATTTTGAAAAAAAATTTTGAAAGAAAATTTTGAAAAAAAATTTTGAAAAAAAATTTTGAAAAAAAATTTTGAAAAAAAATTTTGAAAAAAATTTGAAAAAAAATTTTGAAAAAAAATGTTGAAAAAAAATTTTGAAAAAAAATTTTGAAAAAAAATTTTGAAAAAAAAATTTGAAAAAAAAATTTGAAAAAACATTTTGAAAAAAAAATTTGAAAAATAATTTTGAAAAAAAATTTTGAAAAAAAATTTTGAAAAAAAATTTTGAAAAAAAATTTTGAAAAAAAATTTTGAAAAAAAAATTTGAAAAAAAATTTCGAAAAAAAATTTCGAAAAAAAAAATTTCGAAAAAAAATTTCGAAAAAAAATTTTCAAAAAAAATTTTCAAAAAAAATTTTCAAAAAAAATTTTCAAAAAAAATTTTCAAAAAAAATTTTCAAAAAAAATTTTGAAAAAAAATTTTGAAAAAAATTTTGAAAAAAAATTTTGAAAAAAAATTTTAAAAAAAATTTTGAAAAAAAATTTTGAAAAAAAATTTTGAAAAAAAATTTTGAAAAAAAAATTTGAAAAAAAATTTTGAAAAAAAATTTTGAAAAAAAATTTTGAAAAAAAAATTTGAAAAAAAATTTTGAAAAAAAATTTTGAAAAAAAATTTTGAAAAACAATTTTGAAAAAAAATTTTGAAAAAAAAATTTGAAAAAAAATTTTGAAAAAAAATTTTGAAAAAAAATTTCGAAAAAAAATTTGAAAAAAAATTTTGAAAAAAAATTTTGAAAAAAAATTTCGAAAAAAAATTTCGAAAAAAAATTTCGAAAAAAAATTTCGAAAAAAAATTTCGAAAAAAAGTTCGAAAAAAAATTTCGAAAAAAAATTTTGAAAAAAAAATTTGAAAAAAAAATTTGAAAAAAAATTTTGAAAAAAAATTTTGAAAAAAAATTTTGAAAAAAAATTTTGAAAAAAAATTTTGAAAAAAAATTTGAAAAAAATTTTGAAAAAAAATTTTGAAAAAAAGTTTTGAAAAAAAATTAAAAAAAAAATTTTGAAAAAAATTTTGAAAAAAAATTTTGAAAAAAAATTTGAAAAAAAATTTTGAAAAAAAATTTTGAAAAAAAAATTTTAAAAAAAATTTTGAAAAACAATTTTGAAAAAAAATTTTGAAAAAAAATTTTGAAAAAAAAATTTGAAAAAAAATTTTGAAAAAAAATTTTGAAAAAAAATTTTGAAAAAAAAATTTGAAAAAAAATTTTGAAAAAAAATTTTGAAAAAAAATTTTGAAAAACAATTTTGAAAAAAAATTTTGAAAAAAAAATTTGAAAAAAAATTTTGAAGAAAAATTTTGAAAAAAAATTTCGAAAAAAAATTTGAAAAAAAATTTTGAAAAAAAATTTTGAAAAAAAATTTCGAAAAAAAATTTCGAAAAAAAATTTCGAAAAAAAATTTCGAAAAAAAATTTCGAAAAAAAGTTCGAAAAAAAATTTCGAAAAAAAATTTTGAAAAAAAATTTTGAAAAAAAAATTTGAAAAAAAATTTTGAAAAAAAATTTTGAAAAAAAATTTTGAAAAAAAATTTTGAAAAAAAATTTGAAAAAAATTTTGAAAAAAAATTTTGAAAAAAAGTTTTGAAAAAAAATTTTAAAAAAAATTTTGAAAAAAAATTTTGAAAAAAAATTTTGAAAAAAAATTTGAAAAAAAATTTTGAAAAAAAAATTTGAAAAAAAATTTTGAAAAAAAATTTTGAAAAAAAATTTTGAAAAAAAATTTTGAAAAAAAATTTTGAAAAAAAATTTTGAAAAAAAATTTTGAAAAAAAATTTTGAAAAAAAATTTTGAAAAAAAATTTTGAAAAAAGAATTTGAAAAAAAAATTTTGAAAAAAAAATTTTGAAAAAAAATTTTGAAAAAAAAATTTTGAAAAAAAATTTGAAAAAAAAAATTTTGAAAAAAAATTTTGAAAAAAAATTTTGAAAGAAAATTTTGAAAAAAAATTTTGAAAAAAAATTTTGAAAAAAAATTTTGAAAAAAAATTTTGAAAAAAATTTGAAAAAAAATTTTGAAAAAAAATGTTGAAAAAAAATTTTGAAAAAAAATTTTGAAAAAAAAATTTGAAAAAAAAATTTGAAAAAACATTTTGAAAAACAAATTTGAAAAATAATTTTGAAAAAAAATTTTGAAAAAAAATTTTGAAAAAAAATTTTGAAAAAAAATTTTGAAAAAAAATTTTGAAAAAAAATTTTGAAAAAAAAATTTGAAAAAAAATTTCGAAAAAAAATTTCGAAAAAAAAAATTTCGAAAAAAAATTTCGAAAAAAAATTTTCAAAAAAAATTTTCAAAAAAAATTTTCAAAAAAAATTTTCAAAAAAAATTTTCAAAAAAAATTTTCAAAAAAAATTTTGAAAAAAAATTTTGAAAAAAAATTTTGAAAAAAAATTTTGAAAAAAAAATTTTAAAAAAAATTTTGAAAAAAAATTTTGAAAAAAAATTTTGAAAAAAAATTTTGAAAAAAAAATTTGAAAAAAAATTTTGAAAAAAAATTTTGAAAAAAAATTTTGAAAAAAAATTTTGAAAAAAAATTTTGAAAAAAAATTTTGAAAAACAATTTTGAAAAAAAATTTTGAAAAAAAAATTTGAAAAAAAATTTTGAAAAAAAATTTTGAAAAAAAATTTCGAAAAAAAATTTGAAAAAAAATTTTGAAAAAAAATTTTGAAAAAAAATTTCGAAAAAAAATTTCGAAAAAAAATTTCGAAAAAAAATTTCGAAAAAAAATTTCGAAAAAAAGTTCGAAAAAAAATTTCGAAAAAAAATTTTGAAAAAAATTTTGAAAAAAAATTTTGAAAAAAAAATTTGAAAAAAAATTTCGAAAAAAAATTTTGAAAAAAAGTTTTGAAAAAAAATTAAAAAAAAAATTTTGAAAAAAAATTTTGAAAAAAAATTTTGAAAAAAAATTTGAAAAAAAATTTTGAAAAAAAAATTTGAAAAAAAATTTTGAAAAAAAATTTTGAAAAAAAATTTTGAAAAAAAATTTTGAAAAAAAATTTTGAAAAAAAATTTTGAAAAAAAATTTTGAAAAAAAATTTTGAAAAAAAATTTTGAAAAAAAATTTTGAAAAAAAATTTTGAAAAAAAATTTTGAAAAAAAATTAAAAAAAAAAATTTTGAAAAAAAATTTTGAAAAAAAATTAAAAAAAAAAATTTTGAAAAAAAATTTTGAAAAAAAATTTTGAAAAAAAATTTTGAAAAAAAATTTTGAAAAAAAATTTTGAAAAAAAATTTTGAAAAAAAATTTTGAAAAAAAATTTTGAAAAAAAATTTTGAAAAAAAATTTTGAAAAAAAATTTAAAAAAAAAATTTTGAAAAAAAATTTTGAAAAAAAAATTTTGAAAAAAAATTTAAAAAAAAATTTTGAAAAAAAATTTTGAAAAAAAAGTTTGAAAAAAAATTTTGAAAAAGAATTTTGAAAAAAAATTTTGAAAAAAAATTTTGAAAAAAAATTTTGAAAAAAAATTTTGAAAAAAAATTTTGAAAAAAAATTTTGAAAAAAAATTTTGAAAAAAAATTTTGAAAAAAAAATTTGAAAAATAATTTTGAAAAAAAATTTTGAAAAAAAAATTTGAAAAAAAATTTTGAAAAAAAATTTTGAAAAAAAATTTTGAAAAAAAATTTGAAAAAAAATTTTGAAAAAAAATTTTGAAAAAAAATTTTGAAAAAAAATTTTGAAAAAAAATTTTGAAAAAAAATTTTGAAAAAAAATTTTGAAAAAAAATTTTGAAAAAAAAATTTGGAAAAAAAAATTCGAAAAAAAATTTCGAAAAAAAATTTCGAAAAAAAAATTTCGAAAAAAAATTTTCAAAAAAAATTTCCAAAAAAAATTTTCAAAAAAAATTTTCAAAAAAAATTTTGAAAAAAAATTTTGAAAATAAATTTTGAAAAAAAATTTCGAAAAAAATTTTAAAAAAAAATTTCGAAAAAAAATTTTGAAAAAAAATTTCGAAAAAAAATTTTGAAAAAAAAATTTGAAAAAAAATTTCGAAAAAAAATTTTGAAAAAAAATTTTGAAAAAACATTTTGAAAAAAAATTTTGAAAAAAAATTTTGAAAAAAAATTTTGAAAAAAAATTTGAAAAAAAATTTTGAAAAAAAATTTTGAAAAAAAAATTTTGAAAAAAAATTTTGAAAAAAAATTTTGAAAAAAAATTTTGAAAAAAAATTTTGAAAAAAATTTTGAAAAAAAATTTTGAAAAAAAAATTTGAAAAAAAATTTTGAAAAAAAATTTTGAAAAAAAATTTTGAAAAAAAAATTTGAAAAAAAATTTTGAAAAAAAATTTTGAAAAAAAAAATTTCGAAAAAAATTTTGAAAAAAATTTTCGAAAAAAATTTTCGAAAAAAATTTTCGAAAAAAATTTTGAAAAAAATTTTCGAAAAAAGTTTTGAAAAAAAATTTTCGAAAAAAATTTTGAAAAAAAAATTTCGAAAAAAATTTTCGAGAAAAATTTTGAAAAAAATTTTCGAAAAAAATTTTGAAAAAAATTTTGAAAAAAATTTTCGAAAAAAATTTTGAAAAAAATTTTCGAAAAAAATTTTCGAAAAAAATTTTGAAAAAATTTTTGAAAAAAATTTTGAAAAAAAATTTTGAAAAAAAATTTTGAAAAAAAATTTTCGAAAAAAATTTTGAAAAAAAAATTTCGAAAAAAATTTTCGAAAAAAATTTTCGAAAAAAATTTTCAAAAAAAAATTTGAAAAAAATTTTCGAAAAAAATATTGAAAAAAATTTTGAAAAAAAATTTTCGAAAAAAATTTTGAAAAAAAAATTTCGAAAAAAATTTTGAAAAAAATTTTGAAAAAAAATTTCCAAAAAAAATTTTCGAAAAAAATTTTCGAAAAAAATTTTGAAAAAAATTTTCGAAAAAAATTTTCGAAAAAAAATTTGAAAAAAATTTTCGAAAAAAATTTTGAAAAAAATTTTGAAAAAAATTTTGAAAAAAATTTTGAAAAAAAATTTTCGAAAAAAATTTTGAAAAAAAAATTTCGAAAAAAATTTCGAAAAAAATTTTCGAAAAAAATTCTGAGAAAAATTTTCGAAAAAAATTATAGAAAAAAATTTTGAAAAAAATTTTCGAAAAAAATTCTGAAAAAAATTTTCGAAAAAAATTTTTAAAAAAAATTTTTAAAAAAAATTTTCGAAAAAAATTTTGAAAAAAAAATTTCGAAAAAAATTTTGAAAAAAAAATTTCGAAAAAAATTTTGAAAAAAATTTTGAAAAAAAAATTTCGAAAAAAATTTTGAAAAAAATTTTGAGAAAAATTTTCGAAAAAAATTTTCAAAAAAAATTTTGAAAAAAATTTTCGAAAAAAATTTTGGAAAAAAATTTTCAAAAAAATTTTCGAAAAAAATTTTCGAAAAAAATTTCCAAAAAAAACTTTGGAAAAAAATTTTGAAAAAAATTTTTGGAAAAAATTTCGAAAAAAAATTTTCGAAAAAAATTTCGAAAAAACATTTTCGAAAAAAATTTTGAAAAAAAATTTCGAAAGAAATTTTCAAAAAAATTTTCGAAAAAATTTTGGAAAAACATTTTTCGAAAAAATTTTCAAAAAAATTTTCGAAAAAAATTTCGAAAAAAAAATTTTCGAAAAAAATTTTGAATAAAATTTTCAAAAAAAAATTTTTGAAAAAAATTTTCGTAAAAAATATCGAAAAAAAATTTTCGAAAAAAATTTTCAATAAAATTTTCGAAAAAAATTTTCAATAAAATTTTCGAAAAAAATTTTGAAAAAAAAATTTCGAAAAAAATTTTAAAAAAAGAAATTTCAAAAAAAATTCGAAAAAAAATTTTCGAAAAAAATTTCGAAAAAAAATTTTCGAAAAAAATTATGAAAAAAAATTTCGAAAAAAATTTTCAAAAAAATTTTCGAATAAATTTTGGAAAAAAATTTTTCGAAAAAAAAATTTTCAAAAAAATTTTCAACAAAATTTTCCAGAAAAAATTTCGAAAAAAATTTTCGAACAAAATTTCGAAAAAAATTTTCGAAAAAAATTTGGAAAAAAATTTGGAAAAAAATTTTCGAAAAAAATTTTGAAAAAAATTTTGAAAAAAATTTTCGAAAAAAATTTTCGAAAAAAATTTTCGAAAAAAATTTTCAAAAAAAAATTTGAAAAAAGTTTTCGAAAAAAATTTCGAAAAAAATTTTCGAAAAAAATTTTGAAAAAAAAATTTCGAAAAAAATTTTCAAAAAAAATTATGAAAAAAATTTTCGAAAAAAATTTTGAAAAAAATTTTCGAAAAATATTTTGAAAAAAATTTTGAAAAAAAAATTTCGAAAAAAATTTTGAAAAAAATTTTCGAAAAAAATTTTGAAAAAAAATTAGAAAAAAATTTTGAAAAAAATTTTGAAAAAAAATTTTCGAAAAAAATTTTGAAAAAAAAATTTCGAAAAAAATTTTGAAAAAAATTTTCGAAAAAAATTTTGAAAAAAATTTTCGAAAAAAATTTTGAAAAAAAAATTTCGAAAAAAATTTTCGAAAAAAATTTTGAAAAAAAATTTTCGAAAAAAATTTTGAAAAAAAAATTTCAAAAAAAAAAATTGAAAAAAAAAATTTCGAAAAAAATTTTGAAAAAAATTTTCGAAAAAAATTTTCGAAAAAAAATTTGAAAATAATTTTCGAAAAAAATTTCGAAAAAATTTTGAAAAAAAATTTTCGAAAAAAATTTTGAAAAAAATTTTGAAAAAAAATTTTCGAAAAAAATTTTGAAGAAAAATTTTCGAAGAAAATTTTGCAAAAAAAATTTCGAAAAAAATTTTCAAAAAAAATTTTGAAAAAAATTTTCAAAAAAAATTTTGAAAAAAATTTTCGAAAAAAATTTTGAAAAAAATTTTCGAACAAAATTTTGAAAAAAATTTTGGAAAAAAATGTTCAAAAAAAATTTGAAAAAAATTTTGAAAAAAAGTTTCGAGAAAAATTTCCAAAAAAAAATTTGAAAAAAATTTTGAAAAAAAATTTCCAAAAATAATTTACGAAAAAAATTTACGAAAAAATTTTCGAAAAAAATTTTCAAAAAAAATTTTGAAAAAAATTTTCGAAAAACATTTTGGAAAAAAATTTTGAAAAAAATTTTGGAAAAAAATTTTGGAAAAAAATTTTGAAATAAATTTTCGAAAAAAATTTTGAAAAAAATTTTCGAAAAAAATTTTGAAAAAAATTTTCGAAAAAAATTTTTAAAAAAATTTTCGAAAAAAATTTTGAAAAAAAAATTTTGAAATAAATTTTGAAAAAAAAATGTCGAAAAAAATTTCCAAAAAAAATTTTCGAAAAAAATTTTCGAAAAAATTTTCGAAAAAAATTTGAAAAAAATTTTCGAAAAAAAATTTGAAAAAAAATTTTCGAAAAAAATTTTTGAAAAGATTTTCGAAAAAAATTTTCGAAAAAAAATTTGAAAAAAATTTTCGAAAAAAATATTGAAAAAAATTTAAAAAAAAAATTTTCGAAAAAAATTTTGAAAAAAAATTTTCGAAAAAAATTTTGAAAAAAATTTTCGAAAAAAATTTTGAAAAAAATTTTCGAAAAAAATTTTGAAAAAAAATTTTGAAATAAATTTTCGAAAAAAATTTTGAAAAAAATTTTCGAAAAAATTTTTCAAAAAATTTTCGAAAAAAATTTTGAAAAAAAAATTTTGAAATAAATTTCCAAAAAAAATTTTCGAAAAAAATTTTCGAAAAAATTTTCGAAAAAAATTTGAAAAAAATTTTCGAAAAAAAATTTGAAAAAAATTTTCGAAAAAAAATTTGAAAAAAAATTTTCGAAAAAAATTTTCGAAAAGATTTTCGAAAAAAATTTTCGAAAAAAATTTTCGAAAAAAAATTTGAAAAAAATTTTCGAAAAAAATATTGAAAAAAATTTTGGAAAAAATTTTCGAAAAAAATTTTGAAAAAAAAATTTCGAAAAAAATTTTGAAAAAAATTTTCCAAAAAAAATTTTGAAAAAAATTTTGAAAAAAAATTTTCGAAAAAAATTTTGAAAAAAAAATTTCGAAAAAAATATTGAAAAAAATTTTCGAAAAAAATTTTCGAAAAAAATTTTGAAAAAAATTTTTGAAAAAAATTTTGAAAAAAATTTTGAAAAAAATTTTGAAAAAAATTTTGAAAAAAATTTCCAAAAAAATTTTTCGAAAAAAATTTTCGAAAAAAAATTTGAAAAAAATTTTCGAAAAAAATTTTGAAAAAAAATTTTGAAAAAAAATTTTCGAAAAAAATTTTGAAAAAAAAATTTCGAAAGAAATTTTGAAAAAAATTTTCGAAAAAAATTTTGAAAAAAATTTTGGAAAAAAATTTTCGAAAAAAATTTTGAAAAAAATTTTCGAAAAAAATTTTCGAAAAAAATTTTCGAAAAAAATTTTGAAAAAAATTTTCGAAAAAAGTTTTGAAAAAAAATTTTCGAAAAAAATTTTGAAAAAAAAATTTCGAAAAAAATTTTCGAGAAAAATTTTGAAAAAAATTTTCGAAAAAAATTTTGAAAAAAATTTTGAAAAAAATTTTCGAAAAAAATTTTGAAAAAAATTTTCGAAAAAAATTTTCGAAAAAAATTTTGAAAAAATTTTTGAAAAAAATTTTGAAAAAAAATTTTGAAAAAAAATTTTGAAAAAAAATTTTCGAAAAAAATTTTGAAAAAAAAATTTCGAAAAAAATTTTCGAAAAAAATTTTCGAAAAAAATTTTCAAAAAAAAATTTGAAAAAAATTTTCGAAAAAAATATTGAAAAAAATTTTGAAAAAAAATTTTCGAAAAAAATTTTGAAAAAAAAATTTCGAAAAAAATTTTGAAAAAAATTTTGAAAAAAATTTTGAAAAAAAATTTCCAAAAAAAATTTTCGAAAAAAATTTTCGGAAAAAAATTTTGAAAAAAATTTTCGAAAAAAATTTTCGAAAAAAAATTTGAAAAAAATTTTCGAAAAAAATTTTGAAAAAAATTTTGAAAAAAATTTTGAAAAAAATTTTGAAAAAAAATTTTCGAAAAAAATTTTGAAAAAAAAATTTCGAAAAAAATTTCGAAAAAAATTTTCGAAAAAAATTCTGAGAAAAATTTTCGAAAAAAATTATAGAAAAAAATTTTGAAAAAAATTTTCGAAAAAAATTCTGAAAAAAATTTTCGAAAAAAATTTTTAAAAAAATTTTTAAAAAAAATTTTCGAAAAAAATTTTGAAAAAAAAATTTCGAAAAAAATTTTGAAAAAAAAATTTCGAAAAAAATTTTGAAAAAAATTTTGAAAAAAAAATTTCGAAAAAAATTTTGAAAAAAATTTTGAGAAAAATTTTCGAAAAAAATTTTCGAAAAAAATTTTGAAAAAAATTTTCGAAAAAAATTTTCGAAAAAAATTTTCAAAAAAATTTTCGAAAAAAATTTTCGAAAAAAATTTCCAAAAAAAACTTTGGAAAAAAATTTTGAAAAAAATTTTGAAAAAAATTTTGAAGAAAAATTTTGAAAAAAATTTTCGAAAAAAATTTTGAAAAAAATTTTCGAAAAAAATTTTCGAAAAAAAATTTGAAAAAAATTTTGAAAAAAATTTTCGAAAAAAATTTTCGAAAGAAATATTGAAAAAAATTTTGAAAAAAAATTTTCGAAAAAAATTTTCGAAAAAAATTTTGAGAAAAATTTTCGAAAAAAATTTTCAAAAAAAATTTCGAAAAAAAATTTCGAAAAAAATTTTCGAAAAAAATTTTGAAAAAAAAATTTCGAAAAAAATATTGAAAAAAATTTTGAAAAAAAAATTTCGAAAAAAATTTTGAAAAAAAAATTTCGAAAAAAATTTTGAAAAAAATTTTCGAAAAAAATTTTGAAAAAAATTTTCGAAGAAAATTTTGAAAAAAAATTTTCGAAAAAAATTTTCGAAAAAAAATTTGGAAATAATTTTCGAAAAAAATTTCGAAAAAAATTTTGAAAAAAAATTTTCGAAAAAAATTTTGAAAAAAATTTTGAAAAAAAATTTTCGAAAAAAATTTTTAAGAAAAATTTTCGAAAAAAATTTTGCAAAAAAAATTTCGAAAAAAATTTTCAAAAAAAATTTTGAAAAAAATTTTCGAAAAAAATTTTGAAAAAAATTTTCGAAAAAAATTTTGAAAAAAATTTTCGAAAAAAATTTTGAAAAAAATTTTGGAAAAAAATGTTCAAAAAAAATTTAAAAAAAATTTTGAAAAAAATTTTCGAAAAAAATTTTCGAAAAAAATTTTGAAAAAAATTTTGAAAAAAAATTTCCAAAAATAATTTTCGAAAAAAATTTACGAAAAAATTTTCGAAAAAAATTTTGAAAAAAAATTTTCGAAAAAAATTTTGAAAAAAAATTTTCGAAAAAAATTTTGAAAAAAAATTTTCGAAAAAAATTTTCGAAAAAAATCTTGAAAAAAATTTTCAAAAAAAATTTTGAAAAAAATTTTCGAAAAAAATTTTGAAAAAAATTTTCGAAAAAAATTTTGGAAAAAAATTTTGAAAAAAATTTTCGAAAAAAATTTTGGAAAAAAATTTTGAAATAAATTTTCGAAAAAAATTTTGAAAAAAATTTTCGAAAAAATTTTTTAAAAAAAATTTTCGAAAAAAATTTTGAAAAAAAAATTTTGAAATAAATTTTGAAAAAAAAATGTCGAAAAAAATTTCCAAAAAAAATTTTCGAAAAAAATTTTGAAAAAAATTTTGAAAAAAAAATTTTGAAAAAAAATTTTGAAAAAAAAATTTTGAAAAAAAATTTGAAAAAAAAAATTTTGAAAAAAAATTTTGAAAAAAAATTTTGAAAGAAAATTTTGAAAAAAAATTTTGAAAAAAAATTTTGAAAAAAAATTTTGAAAAAAAATTTTGAAAAAAATTTGAAAAAAAATTTTGAAAAAAAATGTTGAAAAAAAATTTTGAAAAAAAATTTTGAAAAAAAAATTTGAAAAAAAAATTTGAAAAAACATTTTGAAAAACAAATTTGAAAAATAATTTTGAAAAAAAATTTTGAAAAAAAATTTTGAAAAAAAATTTTGAAAAAAAATTTTGAAAAAAAATTTTGAAAAAAAATTTTGAAAAAAAAATTTGAAAAAAAATTTCGAAAAAAAATTTCGAAAAAAAAAATTTCGAAAAAAAATTTCGAAAAAAAATTTTCAAAAAAAATTTTCAAAAAAAATTTTCAAAAAAAATTTTCAAAAAAAATTTTCAAAAAAAATTTTCAAAAAAAATTTTGAAAAAAAATTTTGAAAAAAAATTTTGAAAAAAAATTTTGAAAAAAAAATTTTAAAAAAAATTTTGAAAAAAAATTTTGAAAAAAAATTTTGAAAAAAAATTTTGAAAAAAAAATTTGAAAAAAAATTTTGAAAAAAAATTTTGAAAAAAAATTTTGAAAAAAAATTTTGAAAAAAAATTTTGAAAAAAAATTTTGAAAAACAATTTTGAAAAAAAATTTTGAAAAAAAAATTTGAAAAAAAATTTTGAAAAAAAATTTTGAAAAAAAATTTCGAAAAAAAATTTGAAAAAAAATTTTGAAAAAAAATTTTGAAAAAAAATTTCGAAAAAAAATTTCGAAAAAAAATTTCGAAAAAAAATTTCGAAAAAAAATTTCGAAAAAAAGTTCGAAAAAAAATTTCGAAAAAAAATTTTGAAAAAAAATTTTGAAAAAAAAATTTGAAAAAAAATTTTGAAAAAAAATTTTGAAAAAAAATTTTGAAAAAAAATTTGAAAAAAAATTTCGAAAAAAAATTTTGAAAAAAAGTTTTGAAAAAAAATTAAAAAAAAAATTTTGAAAAAAAATTTTGAAAAAAAATTTTGAAAAAAAATTTGAAAAAAAATTTTGAAAAAAAAATTTGAAAAAAAATTTTGAAAAAAAATTTTGAAAAAAAATTTTGAAAAAAAATTTTGAAAAAAAATTTTGAAAAAAAATTTTGAAAAAAAATTTTGAAAAAAAATTTTGAAAAAAAATTTTGAAAAAAAATTTTGAAAAAAAATTTTGAAAAAAAATTTTGAAAAAAAATTAAAAAAAAAAATTTTGAAAAAAAATTTTGAAAAAAAATTTTGAAAAAAAATTTTGAAAAAAAATTTTGAAAAAAAATTTTGAAAAAAAATTTTGAAAAAAAATTTTGAAAAAAAATTTTGAAAAAAAATTTTGAAAAAAAATTTTGAAAAAAAATTTAAAAAAAAAAATTTTGAAAAAAAATTTTGAAAAAAAAATTTTGAAAAAAAATTTAAAAAAAAATTTTGAAAAAAAATTTTGAAAAAAAAGTTTGAAAAAAAATTTTGAAAAAGAATTTTGAAAAAAAATTTTGAAAAAAAATTTTGAAAAAAAATTTTGAAAAAAAATTTTGAAAAAAAATTTTGAAAAAAAATTTTGAAAAAAAATTTTGAAAAAAAATTTTGAAAAAAAAATTTGAAAAATAATTTTGAAAAAAAATTTTGAAAAAAAAAATTTGAAAAAAAATTTTGAAAAAAAATTTTGAAAAAAAATTTTGAAAAAAAATTTGAAAAAAAATTTTGAAAAAAAATTTTGAAAAAAAATTTTGAAAAAAAATTTTGAAAAAAAATTTTGAAAAAAAATTTTGAAAAAAAATTTTGAAAAAAAATTTTGAAAAAAAAATTTGGAAAAAAAAATTCGAAAAAAAATTTCGAAAAAAAATTTCGAAAAAAAAATTTCGAAAAAAAATTTTCAAAAAAAATTTCCAAAAAAAATTTTCAAAAAAAATTTTCAAAAAAAATTTTGAAAAAAAATTTTGAAAATAAATTTTGAAAAAAAATGTTCAAAAAAAATTTAAAAAAAATTTTGAAAAAAATTTTCGAAAAAAATTTTCGAAAAAAATTTTGAAAAAAATTTTGAAAAAAAATTTCCAAAAATAATTTTCGAAAAAAATTTACGAAAAAATTTTCGAAAAAAATTTTGAAAAAAAATTTTCGAAAAAAATTTTGAAAAAAAATTTTCGAAAAAAATTTTGAAAAAAAATTTTCGAAAAAAATTTTCGAAAAAAATCTTGAAAAAAATTTTCAAAAAAAATTTTGAAAAAAATTTTCGAAAAAAATTTTGAAAAAAATTTTCGAAAAAAATTTTGGAAAAAAATTTTGAAAAAAATTTTCGAAAAAAATTTTGGAAAAAAATTTTGAAATAAATTTTCGAAAAAAATTTTGAAAAAAATTTTCGAAAAAATTTTTTAAAAAAAATTTTCGAAAAAAATTTTGAAAAAAAAATTTTGAAATAAATTTTGAAAAAAAAATGTCGAAAAAAATTTCCAAAAAAAATTTTCGAAAAAAATTTTGAAAAAAATTTTGAAAAAAAAATTTTGAAAAAAAATTTTGAAAAAAAAATTTTGAAAAAAAATTTGAAAAAAAAAATTTTGAAAAAAAATTTTGAAAAAAAATTTTGAAAGAAAATTTTGAAAAAAAATTTTGAAAAAAAATTTTGAAAAAAAATTTTGAAAAAAAATTTTGAAAAAAATTTGAAAAAAAATTTTGAAAAAAAATGTTGAAAAAAAATTTTGAAAAAAATTTTGAAAAAAAAATTTGAAAAAAAAATTTGAAAAAACATTTTGAAAAACAAATTTGAAAAATAATTTTGAAAAAAAATTTTGAAAAAAAATTTTGAAAAAAAATTTTGAAAAAAAATTTTGAAAAAAAATTTTGAAAAAAAATTTTGAAAAAAAAATTTGAAAAAAAATTTCGAAAAAAAATTTCGAAAAAAAAAATTTCGAAAAAAAATTTCGAAAAAAAATTTTCAAAAAAAATTTTCAAAAAAAATTTTCAAAAAAAATTTTCAAAAAAAATTTTCAAAAAAAATTTTCAAAAAAAATTTTGAAAAAAAATTTTGAAAAAAAATTTTGAAAAAAAATTTTGAAAAAAAAATTTTAAAAAAAATTTTGAAAAAAAATTTTGAAAAAAAATTTTGAAAAAAAATTTTGAAAAAAAAATTTGAAAAAAAATTTTGAAAAAAAATTTTGAAAAAAAATTTTGAAAAAAAATTTTGAAAAAAAATTTTGAAAAAAAATTTTGAAAAACAATTTTGAAAAAAAATTTTGAAAAAAAAATTTGAAAAAAAATTTTGAAAAAAAATTTTGAAAAAAAATTTCGAAAAAAAATTTGAAAAAAAATTTTGAAAAAAAATTTTGAAAAAAAATTTCGAAAAAAAATTTCGAAAAAAAATTTCGAAAAAAAATTTCGAAAAAAAATTTCGAAAAAAAGTTCGAAAAAAAATTTCGAAAAAAAATTTTGAAAAAAAATTTTGAAAAAAAAATTTGAAAAAAAATTTTGAAAAAAAATTTTGAAAAAAAATTTTGAAAAAAAATTTGAAAAAAAATTTCGAAAAAAAATTTTGAAAAAAAGTTTTGAAAAAAAATTAAAAAAAAAATTTTGAAAAAAAATTTTGAAAAAAAATTTTGAAAAAAAATTTGAAAAAAAATTTTGAAAAAAAAATTTGAAAAAAAATTTTGAAAAAAAATTTTGAAAAAAAATTTTGAAAAAAAATTTTGAAAAAAAATTTTGAAAAAAAATTTTGAAAAAAAATTTTGAAAAAAAATTTTGAAAAAAAATTTTGAAAAAAAATTTTGAAAAAAAATTTTGAAAAAAAATTTTGAAAAAAAATTAAAAAAAAAAAATTTTGAAAAAAAATTTTGAAAAAAAATTTTGAAAAAAAATTTTGAAAAAAAATTTTGAAAAAAAATTTTGAAAAAAAATTTTGAAAAAAAATTTTGAAAAAAAATTTTGAAAAAAAATTTTGAAAAAAAATTTTGAAAAAAAATTTAAAAAAAAAAATTTTGAAAAAAAATTTTGAAAAAAAAATTTTGAAAAAAAATTTAAAAAAAAATTTTGAAAAAAAATTTTGAAAAAAAAGTTTGAAAAAAAATTTTGAAAAAGAATTTTGAAAAAAAATTTTGAAAAAAAATTTTGAAAAAAAATTTTGAAAAAAAATTTTGAAAAAAAATTTTGAAAAAAAATTTTGAAAAAAAATTTTGAAAAAAAATTTTGAAAAAAAATTTGAAAAATAATTTTGAAAAAAAATTTTGAAAAAAAAAATTTGAAAAAAAATTTTGAAAAAAAATTTTGAAAAAAAATTTTGAAAAAAAATTTGAAAAAAAATTTTGAAAAAAAATTTTGAAAAAAAATTTTGAAAAAAAATTTTGAAAAAAAATTTTGAAAAAAAATTTTGAAAAAAAATTTTGAAAAAAAATTTTGAAAAAAAAATTTGGAAAAAAAAATTCGAAAAAAAATTTCGAAAAAAAATTTCGAAAAAAAAATTTCGAAAAAAAATTTTCAAAAAAAATTTCCAAAAAAAATTTTCAAAAAAAATTTTCAAAAAAAATTTTGAAAAAAAATTTTGAAAATAAATTTTGAAAAAAAATTTCGAAAAAAATTTTAAAAAAAAATTTCGAAAAAAAATTTTGAAAAAAAATTTCGAAAAAAAATTTTGAAAAAAAAATTTGAAAAAAAATTTCGAAAAAAAATTTTGAAAAAAAATTTTGAAAAAACATTTTGAAAAAAAATTTTGAAAAAAAATTTTGAAAAAAAATTTTGAAAAAAAATTTGAAAAAAAATTTTGAAAAAAAATTTTGAAAAAAAAATTTTGAAAAAAAATTTTGAAAAAAAATTTTGAAAAAAAATTTTGAAAAAAAATTTTGAAAAAAATTTTGAAAAAAAATTTTGAAAAAAAAATTTGAAAAAAAATTTTGAAAAAAAATTTTGAAAAAAAATTTTGAAAAAAAAATTTGAAAAAAAATTTTGAAAAAAAATTTTGAAAAAAAAAATTTCGAAAAAAATTTTGAAAAAAATTTTCGAAAAAAATTTTCGAAAAAAATTTTCGAAAAAAATTTTGAAAAAAATTTTCGAAAAAAGTTTTGAAAAAAAATTTTCGAAAAAAATTTTGAAAAAAAAATTTCGAAAAAAATTTTCGAGAAAAATTTTGAAAAAAATTTTCGAAAAAAATTTTGAAAAAAATTTTGAAAAAAATTTTCGAAAAAAATTTTGAAAAAAATTTTCGAAAAAAATTTTCGAAAAAAATTTTGAAAAAATTTTTGAAAAAAATTTTGAAAAAAAATTTTGAAAAAAAATTTTGAAAAAAAATTTTCGAAAAAAATTTTGAAAAAAAAATTTCGAAAAAAATTTTCGAAAAAAATTTTCGAAAAAAATTTTCAAAAAAAAATTTGAAAAAAATTTTCGAAAAAAATATTGAAAAAAATTTTGAAAAAAAATTTTCGAAAAAAATTTTGAAAAAAAAATTTCGAAAAAAATTTTGAAAAAAATTTTGAAAAAAAATTTCCAAAAAAAATTTTCGAAAAAAATTTTCGAAAAAAATTTTGAAAAAAATTTTCGAAAAAAATTTTCGAAAAAAAATTTGAAAAAAATTTTCGAAAAAAATTTTGAAAAAAATTTTGAAAAAAATTTTGAAAAAAATTTTGAAAAAAAATTTTCGAAAAAAATTTTGAAAAAAAAATTTCGAAAAAAATTTCGAAAAAAATTTTCGAAAAAAATTCTGAGAAAAATTTTCGAAAAAAATTATAGAAAAAAATTTTGAAAAAAATTTTCGAAAAAAATTCTGAAAAAAATTTTCGAAAAAAATTTTTAAAAAAAATTTTTAAAAAAAATTTTCGAAAAAAATTTTGAAAAAAAAATTTCGAAAAAAATTTTGAAAAAAAAATTTCGAAAAAAATTTTGAAAAAAATTTTGAAAAAAAAATTTCGAAAAAAATTTTGAAAAAAATTTTGAGAAAAATTTTCGAAAAAAATTTTCAAAAAAAATTTTGAAAAAAATTTTCGAAAAAAATTTTGGAAAAAAATTTTCAAAAAAATTTTCGAAAAAAATTTTCGAAAAAAATTTCCAAAAAAAACTTTGGAAAAAAATTTTGAAAAAAATTTTTGGAAAAAATTTCGAAAAAAAATTTTCGAAAAAAATTTCGAAAAAACATTTTCGAAAAAAATTTTGAAAAAAAATTTCGAAAGAAATTTTCAAAAAAATTTTCGAAAAAATTTTGGAAAAACATTTTTCGAAAAAATTTTCAAAAAAATTTTCGAAAAAAATTTCGAAAAAAAAATTTTCGAAAAAAATTTTGAATAAAATTTTCAAAAAAAAATTTTTGAAAAAAATTTTCGTAAAAAATATCGAAAAAAAATTTTCGAAAAAAATTTTCAATAAAATTTTCGAAAAAAATTTTCAATAAAATTTTCGAAAAAAATTTTGAAAAAAAAATTTCGAAAAAAATTTTAAAAAAAGAAATTTCAAAAAAAAATTCGAAAAAAAATTTTCGAAAAAAATTTCGAAAAAAAATTTTCGAAAAAAATTATGAAAAAAAATTTAGAAAAAAATTTTCAAAAAAATTTTCGAATAAATTTTGGAAAAAAATTTTTCGAAAAAAAAATTTTCAAAAAAATTTTCAACAAAATTTTCCAGAAAAAATTTCGAAAAAAATTTTCGAACAAAATTTCGAAAAAAATTTTCGAAAAAAATTTGGAAAAAAATTTGGAAAAAAATTTTCGAAAAAAATTTTGAAAAAAATTTTGAAAAAAATTTTGAAAAAAATTTTCGAAAAAAATTTTCGAAAAAAATTTTCGAAAAAAATTTTCAAAAAAAAATTTGAAAAAAGTTTTCGAAAAAAATTTCGAAAAAAATTTTCGAAAAAAATTTTGAAAAAAAAATTTCGAAAAAAATTTTCAAAAAAAATTATGAAAAAAATTTTCGAAAAAAATTTTGAAAAAAATTTTCGAAAAATATTTTGAAAAAATTTTGAAAAAAAAATTTCGAAAAAAATTTTGAAAAAAATTTTCGAAAAAAATTTTGAAAAAAAATTAGAAAAAAATTTTGAAAAAAATTTTGAAAAAAAATTTTCGAAAAAAATTTTGAAAAAAAAATTTCGAAAAAAATTTTGAAAAAAATTTTCGAAAAAAATTTTGAAAAAAATTTTCGAAAAAAATTTTGAAAAAAAAATTTCGAAAAAAATTTTCGAAAAAAATTTTGAAAAAAAATTTTCGAAAAAAATTTTGAAAAAAAAATTTCAAAAAAAAAAATTGAAAAAAAAAAATTTCGAAAAAAATTTTGAAAAAAATTTTCGAAAAAAATTTTCGAAAAAAAATTTGAAAATAATTTTCGAAAAAAATTTCGAAAAAATTTTGAAAAAAAATTTTCGAAAAAAATTTTGAAAAAAATTTTGAAAAAAAATTTTCGAAAAAAATTTTGAAGAAAAATTTTCGAAGAAAATTTTGCAAAAAAAATTTCGAAAAAAATTTTCAAAAAAAATTTTGAAAAAAATTTTCAAAAAAAATTTTGAAAAAAATTTTCGAAAAAAATTTTGAAAAAAATTTTCGAACAAAATTTTGAAAAAAATTTTGGAAAAAAATGTTCAAAAAAAATTTGAAAAAAATTTTGAAAAAAAGTTTCGAGAAAAATTTCCAAAAAAAAATTTGAAAAAAATTTTGAAAAAAAATTTCCAAAAATAATTTACGAAAAAAATTTACGAAAAAATTTTCGAAAAAAATTTTCAAAAAAAATTTTGAAAAAAATTTTCGAAAAACATTTTGGAAAAAAATTTTGAAAAAAATTTTGGAAAAAAATTTTGGAAAAAAATTTTGAAATAAATTTTCGAAAAAAATTTTGAAAAAAATTTCGAAAAAAATTTTGAAAAAAATTTTCGAAAAAAATTTTTAAAAAAATTTTCGAAAAAAATTTTGAAAAAAAAATTTTGAAATAAATTTTGAAAAAAAAATGTCGAAAAAAATTTCCAAAAAAAATTTTCGAAAAAAATTTTCGAAAAAATTTTCGAAAAAAATTTGAAAAAAATTTTCGAAAAAAAATTTGAAAAAAAATTTTCGAAAAAAATTTTCGAAAAGATTTTCGAAAAAAATTTTCGAAAAAAAATTTGAAAAAAATTTTCGAAAAAAATATTGAAAAAAATTTAAAAAAAAAATTTTCGAAAAAAATTTTGAAAAAAAATTTTCGAAAAAAATTTTGAAAAAAATTTTCGAAAAAAATTTTGAAAAAAATTTTCGAAAAAAATTTTGAAAAAAAATTTTGAAATAAATTTTCGAAAAAAATTTTGAAAAAAATTTTCGAAAAAATTTTTCAAAAAATTTTCGAAAAAAATTTTGAAAAAAAAATTTTGAAATAAATTTCCAAAAAAAATTTTCGAAAAAAATTTTCGAAAAAATTTTCGAAAAAAATTTGAAAAAAATTTTCGAAAAAAAATTTGAAAAAAATTTTCGAAAAAAAATTTGAAAAAAAATTTTCGAAAAAAATTTTCGAAAAGATTTTCGAAAAAAATTTTCGAAAAAAATTTTCGAAAAAAAATTTGAAAAAAATTTTCGAAAAAAATATTGAAAAAAATTTTGGAAAAAATTTTCGAAAAAAATTTTGAAAAAAAAATTTCGAAAAAAATTTTGAAAAAAATTTTCCAAAAAAAATTTTGAAAAAAATTTTGAAAAAAAATTTTCGAAAAAAATTTTGAAAAAAAAATTTCGAAAAAAATATTGAAAAAAATTTTCGAAAAAAATTTTCGAAAAAAATTTTGAAAAAAATTTTTGAAAAAAATTTTGAAAAAAATTTTGAAAAAAATTTTGAAAAAAATTTTGAAAAAAATTTCCAAAAAAATTTTTCGAAAAAAATTTTCGAAAAAAAATTTGAAAAAAATTTTCGAAAAAAATTTTGAAAAAAAATTTTGAAAAAAAATTTTCGAAAAAAATTTTGAAAAAAAAATTTCGAAAGAAATTTTGAAAAAAATTTTCGAAAAAAATTTTGAAAAAAATTTTGGAAAAAAATTTTCGAAAAAAATTTTGAAAAAAATTTTCGAAAAAAATTTTCGAAAAAAATTTTCGAAAAAAATTTTGAAAAAAATTTTCGAAAAAAGTTTTGAAAAAAAATTTTCGAAAAAAATTTTGAAAAAAAAATTTCGAAAAAAATTTTCGAGAAAAATTTTGAAAAAAATTTTCGAAAAAAATTTTGAAAAAAATTTTGAAAAAAATTTTCGAAAAAAATTTTGAAAAAAATTTTCGAAAAAAATTTTCGAAAAAAATTTTGAAAAAATTTTTGAAAAAAATTTTGAAAAAAAATTTTGAAAAAAAATTTTGAAAAAAAATTTTCGAAAAAAATTTTGAAAAAAAAATTTCGAAAAAAATTTTCGAAAAAAATATTGAAAAAAATTTTGAAAAAAAATTTTCGAAAAAAATTTTGAAAAAAAAATTTCGAAAAAAATTTTGAAAAAAATTTTGAAAAAAATTTTGAAAAAAAATTTCCAAAAAAAATTTTCGAAAAAAATTTTCGGAAAAAAATTTTGAAAAAAATTTTCGAAAAAAATTTTCGAAAAAAAATTTGAAAAAAATTTTCGAAAAAAATTTTGAAAAAAATTTTGAAAAAAATTTTGAAAAAAATTTTGAAAAAAAATTTTCGAAAAAAATTTTGAAAAAAAAATTTCGAAAAAAATTTCGAAAAAAATTTTCGAAAAAAATTCTGAGAAAAATTTTCGAAAAAAATTATAGAAAAAAATTTTGAAAAAAATTTTCGAAAAAAATTCTGAAAAAAATTTTCGAAAAAAATTTTTAAAAAAAATTTTTAAAAAAAATTTTCGAAAAAAATTTTGAAAAAAAAATTTCGAAAAAAATTTTGAAAAAAAAATTTCGAAAAAAATTTTGAAAAAAATTTTGAAAAAAAAATTTCGAAAAAAATTTTGAAAAAAATTTTGAGAAAAATTTTCGAAAAAAATTTTCGAAAAAAATTTTGAAAAAAATTTTCGAAAAAAATTTTCGAAAAAAATTTTCAAAAAAATTTTCGAAAAAAATTTTCGAAAAAAATTTCCAAAAAAAACTTTGGAAAAAAATTTTGAAAAAAATTTTGAAAAAAATTTTGAAGAAAAATTTTGAAAAAAATTTTCGAAAAAAATTTTGAAAAAAATTTTCGAAAAAAATTTTCGAAAAAAAATTTGAAAAAAATTTTGAAAAAAATTTTCGAAAAAAATTTTCGAAAGAAATATTGAAAAAAATTTTGAAAAAAAATTTTCGAAAAAAATTTTCGAAAAAAATTTTGAGAAAAATTTTCGAAAAAAATTTTCAAAAAAAATTTCGAAAAAAAATTTCGAAAAAAATTTTCGAAAAAAATTTTGAAAAAAAAATTTCGAAAAAAATATTGAAAAAAATTTTGAAAAAAAAATTTCGAAAAAAATTTTGAAAAAAAAATTTCGAAAAAAATTTTGAAAAAAATTTTCGAAAAAAATTTTGAAAAAAATTTTCGAAGAAAATTTTGAAAAAAAATTTTCGAAAAAAATTTTCGAAAAAAAATTTGGAAATAATTTTCGAAAAAAATTTCGAAAAAAATTTTGAAAAAAAATTTTCGAAAAAAATTTTGAAAAAAATTTTGAAAAAAAATTTTCGAAAAAAATTTTTAAGAAAAATTTTCGAAAAAAATTTTGCAAAAAAAATTTCGAAAAAAATTTTCAAAAAAAATTTTGAAAAAAATTTTCGAAAAAAATTTTGAAAAAAATTTTCGAAAAAAATTTTGAAAAAAATTTTCGAAAAAAATTTTGAAAAAAATTTTGGAAAAAAATGTTCAAAAAAAATTTAAAAAAAATTTTGAAAAAAATTTTCGAAAAAAATTTTCGAAAAAAATTTTGAAAAAAATTTTGAAAAAAAATTTCCAAAAATAATTTTCGAAAAAAATTTACGAAAAAATTTTCGAAAAAAATTTTGAAAAAAAATTTTCGAAAAAGATTTTGAAAAAAAATTTTCGAAAAAAATTTTGAAAAAAAATTTTCGAAAAAAATTTTCGAAAAAAATCTTGAAAAAAATTTTCAAAAAAAATTTTGAAAAAAATTTTCGAAAAAAATTTTGGAAAAAAATTTTGAAAAAAATTTTCGAAAAAAATTTTGGAAAAAAATTTTGAAATAAATTTTCGAAAAAAATTTTGAAAAAAATTTTCGAAAAAATTTTTTAAAAAAAATTTTCGAAAAAAATTTTGAAAAAAAAATTTTGAAATAAATTTTGAAAAAAAAATGTCGAAAAAAATTTCCAAAAAAAATTTTCGAAAAAAATTTTGAAAAAAATTTTGAAAAAAAATTTCCAAAAAAAATTTTCAAAAAAATTATCGAAAAAAATTTTCGAAAGAAATTTTCAAAAAAAATTTTGAAAAAAATTTTCGAAAAAAATTTCGAAAAAAAATTTTCGAAATAAAATTTTGAAAAGAAATTTCGAAAAAAATTTTGAAAAAAATTTTCGATAAAATTTTGGAAAAAAATTTTCAAAAAAAATTTTGAAAAAAAAATTTCGAAAAAAAATTTTTTAAAAAATTTTCGAAAAAAATTTCGAAAAAAAATATTCGAAAAAAATTTTGAAAAAAAATTTCGAAAAAAATTTGGAAAAAAAAATTTCGAAAAAAATTTTCGAAAAAAATTTCGAAAAAATTTTCGAAAAAAAATTTTCGAATAATATTTTCGAAAAAAATTTTGAAAAAAAATTTCGAAAAAAAATTTCAAAACAATTTACGAAAAAAAATTTTCGAATAATATTTTCGAAAAAAATTTTGAAAAAAAAATTTGAAAAAAATTTTTGGAAAAAATTTCGAAAAAAAATTTTCGAAAAAAATTTCGAAAAAAAATTTTCGAAAAAAATTTTGAAAAAAAATTTCGAAAGAAATTTTCAAAAAAATTTTCGAAAAAATTTTGGAAAAACATTTTTCGAAAAAATTTCCAAAAAAATTTTCGAAAAAAATTTCGAAAAAAAAATTTTCGAAAAAAATTTTGAATAAAATTTTCAAAAAAAAATTTTCGAAAAAAATTTTCGTAAAAAATATCGAAAAAAAATTTTCGAAAAAAATTTTCAATAAAATTTTCGAAAAAAATTTTCGAAAAAAATTTTCGAAAAAAATTTTGAAAAAAAAATTTCGAAAAAAATTTTAAAAAAAGAAATTTCAAAAAAAAATTTGAAAAAAAAATTTCGAAAAAAATTTTCGAAAAAAATTTTGAAAAAAAATTTTCGAAAAAAATTTTCGACAAAAATTTTCGAAAAAAATTTTGAAAAAAAATTTGGAAAAAAAAATTTTTGAAAAAATTTCGAAAAAAAATTCGAAAAAAAATTTTCGAAAAAAATTTCGAAAAAAAATTTTCGAAAAAAATTATGAAAAAAAATTTCGAAAAAAATTTTCAAAAAAATTTTCGAATAAATTTTGGAAAAAAATTTTTCGAAAAAAAAATTTTCAAAAAAATTTTCAACAAAATTTTCCAGAAAAAATTTCGAAAAAAATTTTCGAACAAAATTTCGAAAAAAATTTTCGAAAAAAATTTGGAAAAAAATTTGGAAAAAAATTTTCGAAAAAAATTTTGAAAAAAATTTTGAAAAAAATTTTGAAAAAAATTTTCGAAAAAAATTTTGAAAAAAATTTTGAAAAAAAATTTTGAAAAAAAATTTGAAAAAAAATTTTCGAAAAAAAATTTCGAAAAAAAATTTTCGAAAAAAATTTTGAAAAAAATTTTGAAAAAAAATTTCCAAAAAAAATTTTCAAAAAAATTTTCGAAAAAAAATTTTCGAAAGAAATTTTCAAAAAAAATTTTGAAAAAAATTTTGGAAAAAAATTTTCAAAAAAAATTTTGAAAAAAAAATTTCGAAAAAAAATTTTTTAAAAAATTTTCGAAAAAAATTTCGAAAAAAAATATTCGAAAAAAATTTTGAAAAAAAATTTCGAAAAAAATTTGGAAAAAAAAATTTCGAAAAAAATTTTCGAAAAAAATTTCGAAAAAATTTTCGAAAAAAAATTTTCGAATAATATTTTCGAAAAAAATTTTGAAAAAAAATTTCGAAAAAAAATTTCAAAACAATTTACGAAAAAATTTTGGAAAAAAATTTTTCGAAAAAAGTTTCCAAAAAAAATTTCAAAAAAAATTTTGAAAAAAATTTTCGAAAAAAAATTTTCGAAAAAAATTTTGAAAAAAATTTTCGAAAAAAATCCTAAAAAAATTTTCGAAAAAAATTTTGAAATAAAATTTTCGAAAAAAATTTTCAAAAAAATTTTCGAAAAAATTTTGGAAAAAAATTTTTCGAAAAAAATTTTCAAAAAAAATTTCGAAAAAAATTTCGAAAAAAAAATTTTCGTAAAAAATATCGAAAAAAAATTTTTGAAAAAAATTTTGAATAAAATTTTCGAAAAAAAATATTGAACAAAATTTCAAAAAAAATTTTCAAAAAAATTTTCGAAAAAAATTTTGAAAAAAAATTTTGAAAAAAAATTTTCAAAAAAATTTTCGAAAAATTTTGGAAAAATTATTTTCGAAAAAATTTTCCTAAAAAAAATTTTGAAAAAAGTATCAAAAAATTTTTCGAAAAAAAAATTGAAAGAAAAATTCGAAAAAAATTTTCAAAAAAATTTTCGAAAAAATTTTGGAAAAAAATCTTTCGAAAAAAATTTTGAAAAAAATTTTCGAAAAAAATTTCGAAAAAAAATTTTCGAAATAAAATTTTGAAAAGAAATTTCGAAAAAAATTTTGAAAAAAATTTTCGATAAAATTTTGGAAAAAAATTTTCAAAAAAAATTTTGAAAAAAAATTTTCGAAAAAAATTTTGAAAAAAAAATTTCGAAAAAAATTTTCGAAAAAAATTTTCGAAAAAAATTTTCAAAAAAAAATTTGAAAAAAGTTTTCGAAAAAAATTTCGAAAAAAATTTTCGAAAAAAATTTTGAAAAAAAAAATTCGAAAAAAATTTTGAAAAAAATTTTCGAAAAAAATTTTGAAAAAAAATTTTCGAAAAAAATTTTCGAAAAAAAATTTGAAAATAATTTTCGAAAAAAATTTCGAAAAAAATTTTGAAAAAAAATTTTCGAAAAAAATTTTGAAAAAAATTTTGAAAAAAAATTTTCGAAAAAAATTTTGAAGAAACATTTTCGAAGAAAATTTTGCAAAAAAAATTTCGAAAAAAATTTTCAAAAAAAATTTTGAAAAAAATTTTCAAAAAAAATTTTGAAAAAAATTTTCGAAAAAAATTTTGAAAAAAATTTTCGAAAAAAATTTTGAAAAAAATTTTGTAAAAAAATGTTCAAAAAAAATTTGAAAAAAATTTTGAAAAAAAGTTTCGAGAAAAATTTCCAAAAAAAAATTTGAAAAAAATTTTGAAAAAAAATTTCCAAAAATAATTTACGAAAAAAATTTACGAAAAAATTTTCGAAAAAAATTTTCAAAAAAAATTTTGAAAAAAATTTTCGAAAAAAATTTTGGAAAAAAATTTTGAAAAAAATTTTGGAAAAAAATTTTGGAAAAAAATTTTGAAATAAATTTTCGAAAAAAATTTTGAAAAAAATTTTCGAAAAAAATTTTTAAAAAAATTTTCGAAAAAAATTTTGAAAAAAAAAATTTTGAAATAAATTTTGAAAAAAAAATGTCGAAAAAAATTTCCAAAAAAAATTTTCGAAAAAAATTTTCGAAAAAATTTTCGAAAAAAATTTGAAAAAAATTTTCGAAAAAAAATTTGAAAAAAAATTTTCGAAAAAAATTTTCGAAAAGATTTTCGAAAAAAATTTTCGAAAAAAAATTTGAAAAAAATTTTCGAAAAAAATATTGAAAAAAATTTTAAAAAAAAATTTTCGAAAAAAATTTTGAAAAAAAATTTTCGAAAAAAATTTTGAAAAAAATTTTCGAAAAAAATTTTTGAAAAAAATTTTGAAAAAAATTTTCGAAAAAAATTTTCGAAAAAAATTTTGGAAAAAAATTTTGAAATAAATTTTCGAAAAAAATTTTGAAAAAAATTTTCGAAAAAATTTTTTAAAAAATTTTCGAAAAAAATTTTGAAAAAAAAATTTTGAAATAAATTTCCAAAAAAAATTTTCGAAAAAAATTTTCGAAAAAATTTTCGAAAAAAATTTGAAAAAAATTTTCGAAAAAAAATTTGAAAAAAATTTTCGAAAAAATATTTGAAAAAAAATTTTCGAAAAAAATTTTCGAAAAGATTTTCGAAAAAAATTTTCGAAAAAAAATTTTCGAAAAAAATATTGAAAAAAATTTTGGAAAAAATTTTCGAAAAAAATTTTGAAAAAAAAATTTCGAAAAAAATTTTCCAAAAAAAATTTTGAAAAAAATTTTGAAAAAAAATTTTCGAAATAAATTTTGAAAAAAAAATTTCGAAAAAAATATTGAAAAAAATTTTCGAAAAAAATTTTCGAAAAAAATTTTGAAAAAAATTTTTGAAAAAAATTTTGAAAAAAATTTTGAAAAAAATTTTGAAAAAAATTTTGAAAAAAATTTCCAAAAAAAATTTTCGAAAAAAATTTTCGAAAAAAAATTTGAAAAAAATTTTCGAAAAAAATTTTGAAAAAAAATTTTGAAAAAAAATTTTCGAAAAAAATTTTCGAAAAAAATTTTGAAAAAAATTTTCGAAAAAAATTTTCGAAAAAAATTTTGAAAAAATTTTCGAAAAAAATTTTGAAAAAAAATTTTGAAAAAAAATTTTGAAAAAAAATTTTTCAAAAAAATTTTGAAAAAAAAATTTCGAAAAAAATTTTCGAAAAAAATTTTCAAAAAAAAATTTGAAAAAAATTTTCGAAAAAAATATTGAAAAAAATTTTGAAAAAAAATTTTCGAAAAAAATTTTGAAAAAAAAATTTCGAAAAAAATTTTGAAAAAAATTTTGAAAAAAATTTTGAAAAAAAATTTCCAAAAAAAATTTTCGAAAAAAATTTTCGAAAAAAATTTTGAAAAAAATTTTCGAAAAAAATTTTCGAAAAAAAATTTGAAAAAAGTTTCGAAAAAAATTTTGAAAAAAATTTTGAAAAAAATTTTGAAAAAAATTTTGAAAAAAATTTTGAAAAAAAATTTTCGAAAAAAATTTTGAAAAAATAATTTCGAAAAAAATTTCGAAAAAAATTTTCGAAAAAAATTCTGAGAAAAATTTTCGAAAAAAATTATAGAAAAAAATTTTGAAAAAAATTTTCGAAAAAAATTTTCGAAAAAAATTCTGAAAAAAATTTTCGAAAAAAATTTTTAAAAAAAATTTTTGAAAAAAATTTTCGAAAATAATTTTGAAAAAAAAATTTCGAAAAAAATTTTGAAAAAAAAATTTCGAAAAAAATTTTGAAAAAAATTTTGAAAAAAAAATTTCGAAAAAAATTTTGAAAAAAATTTTGAGAAAAATTTTCGAAAAAAATTTTCGAAAAAAATTTTGAAAAAAATTTTCGAAAAAAATTTTCGAAAAAAATTTTCGAAAAAAATTTTCAAAAAAATTTTCGAAAAAAATTTTCGAAAAAAATTTCCAAAAAAAACTTTGGAAAAAAATTTTGAAAAAAATTTTGAAAAAAATTTTGAAGAAAAATTTTGAAAAAAATTTTCGAAAAAAATTTTGAAAAAAATTTTCGAAAAAAATTTTCGAAAAAAAATTTGAAAAAAATTTTGAAAAAAATTTTCGAAAGAAATATTGAAAAAAATTTTGAAAAAAAATTTTCGAAAAAAATTTTCGAAAAAAATTTTGAGAAAAATTTTCGAAAAAAATTTTCAAAAAAAATTTTGAAAAAAAATTTCGAAAAAAATTTTCGAAAAAAATTTTGAAAAAAAAATTTCGAAAAAAATATTGAAAAAAATTTTGAAAAAAAAATTTCGAAAAAAATTTTGAAAAAAAAATTTCGAAAAAAATTTTGAAAAAAATTTTCGAAAAAAATTTTGAAAAAAATTTTCGAAGAAAATTTTGAAAAAAAATTTTCGAAAAAAATTTTCGAAAAAAAATTTGAAAATAATTTTCGAAAAAAATTTCGAAAAAAATTTTGAAAAAAAATTTTCGAAAAATATTTTGAAAAAAATTTTGAAAAAAAAATTTCGAAAAAAATTTTGAAAAAAATTTTCGAAAAAAATTTTGAAAAAAAATTTGAAAAAAATTTTGAAAAAAATTTTGAAAAAAAATTTTCGAAAAAAATTTTGAAAAAAAAATTTCGAAAAAAATTTTGAAAAAAATTTTCAAAAAAAAATTTTGAAAAAAATTTTCGAAAAAAATTTTGAAAAAAAAATTTCGAAAAAAATTTTCGAAAAAAATTTTGAAAAAAAATTTTCGAAAAAAATTTTGAAAAAAAAATTTCAAAAAAAAAAATTAAAAAAAAAAAATTTCGAAAAAAATTTTGAAAAAAATTTTCGAAAAAAATTTTGAAAAAAATTTTCGAAAAAAATTTTGAAAAAAAATTTTCGAAAAAAATTTTCGAAAAAAAATTTGAAAATAATTTTCGAAAAAAATTTCGAAAAAATTTTGAAAAAAAATTTTCGAAAAAAATTTTGAAAAAAATTTTGAAAAAAAATTTTCGAAAAAAATTTTGAAGAAAAATTTTCGAAGAAAATTTTGCAAAAAAAATTTCGAAAAAAATTTTCAAAAAAAATTTTGAAAAAAATTTTCAAAAAAAATTTTGAAAAAAATTTTCGAAAAAAATTTTGAAAAAAATTTTCGAAAAAAATTTTGAAAAAAATTTTGGAAAAAAATGTTCAAAAAAAATTTGAAAAAAATTTTGAAAAAAAGTTTCCAAAAATAATTTACGAAAAAAATTTACGAAAAAATTTTCGAAAAAAATTTTCAAAAAAATTTTGAAAAAAATTTTGAAAAAAAGTTTCCAAAAATAATTTACGAAAAAAATTTACGAAAAAATTTTCGAAAAAAATTTTCAAAAAAAATTTTGAAAAAAATTTTCGAAAAACATTTTGGAAAAAAATTTTGAAAAAAATTTTGGAAAAAAATTTTGGAAAAAAATTTTGAAATAAATTTTCGAAAAAAATTTTGAAAAAAATTTTCGAAAAAAATTTTTAAAAAAATTTTCGAAAAAAATTTTGAAAAAAAAATTTTGAAATAAATTTTGAAAAAAAAATGTCGAAAAAAATTTCCAAAAAAAATTTTCGAAAAAAATTTTCGAAAAAATTTTCGAAAAAAATTTGAAAAAAATTTTCGAAAAAAAATTTGAAAAAAAATTTTCGAAAAAAATTTTCGAAAAGATTTTCGAAAAAAATTTTCGAAAAAAAATTTGAAAAAAATTTTCGAAAAAAATATTGAAAAAAATTTAAAAAAAAAATTTTCGAAAAAAATTTTGAAAAAAAATTTTCGAAAAAAATTTTGAAAAAAATTTTCGAAAAAAATTTTCGAAAAAAATTTTGAAAAAAATTTTCGAAAAAAATTTTGGAAAAAAATTTTGAAATAAATTTTCGAAAAAAATTTTGAAAAAAATTTTCGAAAAAATTTTTCAAAAAATTTTCGAAAAAAATTTTGAAAAAAAAATTTTGAAATAAATTTCCAAAAAAAATTTTCGAAAAAAATTTTCGAAAAAATTTTCGAAAAAAATTTGAAAAAAATTTTCGAAAAAAAATTTGAAAAAAAATTTTCGAAAAAAATTTTCGAAAAGATTTTCGAAAAAAATTTTCGAAAAAAAATTTGAAAAAAATTTTCGAAAAAAATATTGAAAAAAATTTTGGAAAAAATTTTCGAAAAAAATTTTGAAAAAAAAATTTCGAAAAAAATTTTGAAAAAAATTTTCCAAAAAAAATTTTGAAAAAAATTTTGAAAAAAAATTTTCGAAAAAAATTTTGAAAAAAAAATTTCGAAAAAAATATTGAAAAAAATTTTCGAAAAAAATTTTCGAAAAAAATTTTGAAAAAAATTTTTGAAAAAAATTTTGAAAAAAATTTTGAAAAAAATTTTGAAAAAAATTTTGAAAAAAATTTCCAAAAAAAATTTTCGAAAAAAATTTTCGAAAAAAAATTTGAAAAAAATTTTCGAAAAAAATTTTGAAAAAAAATTTTGAAAAAAAATTTTCGAAAAAAATTTTGAAAAAAAAATTTCGAAAGAAATTTTGAAAAAATTTTCGAAAAAAATTTTAAAAAAAATTTTGGAAAAAAATTTTCGAAAAAAATTTTGAAAAAAATTTTCGAAAAAAATTTTCGAAAAAAATTTTCGAAAAAAATTTTGAAAAAAATTTTCGAAAAAAGTTTTGAAAAAAAATTTTCGAAAAAAATTTTGAAAAAAAAATTTCGAAAAAAATTTTCGAGAAAAATTTTGAAAAAAATTTTCGAAAAAAATTTTGAAAAAAATTTTGAAAAAAATTTTCGAAAAAAATTTTGAAAAAAATTTTCGAAAAAAATTTTCGAAAAAAATTTTGAAAAACTTTTTGAAAAAAATTTTGAAAAAAAATTTTGAAAAAAAATTTTGAAAAAAAATTTTCGAAAAAAATTTTGAAAAAAAAATTTCGAAAAAAATTTTCGAAAAAAATTTTCGAAAAAAATTTTCAAAAAAAAATTTGAAAAAAATTTTCGAAAAAAATATTGAAAAAAATTTTGAAAAAAAATTTTCGAAAAAAATTTTGAAAAAAAAATTTCGAAAAAAATTTTGAAAAAAATTTTGAAAAAAATTTTGAAAAAAAATTTCCAAAAAAAATTTTCGAAAAAAATTTTCGAAAAAAATTTTGAAAAAAATTTTCGAAAAAAATTTTCGAAAAAAAATTTGAAAAAAATTTTCGAAAAAAATTTTGAAAAAAATTTTGAAAAAAATTTTGAAAAAAATTTTGAAAAAAAATTTTCGAAAAAAATTTTGAAAAAAAAATTTCGAAAAAAATTTCGAAAAAAATTTTCGAAAAAAATTCTGAGAAAAATTTTCGAAAAAAATTATAGAAAAAAATTTTGAAAAAAATTTTCGAAAAAAATTCTGAAAAAAATTTTCGAAAAAAATTTTTAAAAAAAATTTTTAAAAAAAATTTTCGAAAAAAATTTTGAAAAAAAAATTTCGAAAAAAATTTTGAAAAAAAAATTTCGAAAAAAATTTTGAAAAAAATTTTGAAAAAAAAATTTCGAAAAAAATTTTGAAAAAAATTTTGAGAAAAATTTTCGAAAAAAATTTTCAAAAAAAATTTTGAAAAAAATTTTCGAAAAAAATTTTGGAAAAAAATTTTCAAAAAAAACTTTGGAAAAAAATTTTGAAAAAAATTTTTGGAAAAAATTTCGAAAAAAAATTTTCGAAAAAAATTTCGAAAAAACATTTTCGAAAAAAATTTTGAAAAAAAATTTCGAAAGAAATTTTCAAAAAAATTTTCGAAAAAATTTTGGAAAAACATTTTTCGAAAAAATTTTCAAAAAAATTTTCGAAAAAAATTTCGAAAAAAAAATTTTCGAAAAAAATTTTGAATAAAATTTTCAAAAAAAAATTTTTGAAAAAAATTTTCGTAAAAAATATCGAAAAAAAATTTTCGAAAAAAATTTTCAATAAAATTTTCGAAAAAAATTTTCAATAAAATTTTCGAAAAAAATTTTGAAAAAAAAATTTCGAAAAAAATTTTAAAAAAAGAAATTTCAAAAAAAAATTCGAAAAAAAATTTTCGAAAAAAATTTCGAAAAAAAATTTTCGAAAAAAATTATGAAAAAAAATTTCGAAAAAAATTTTCAAAAAAATTTTCGAATAAATTTTGGAAAAAAATTTTTCGAAAAAAAAATTTTCAAAAAAATTTTCAACAAAATTTTCAACAAAATTTTCCAGAAAAAATTTCGAAAAAAATTTTCGAACAAAATTTCGAAAAAAATTTTCGAAAAAAATTTGGAAAAAAATTTGGAAAAAAATTTTCGAAAAAAATTTTGAAAAAAATTTTGAAAAAAATTTTGAAAAAAATTTTCGAAAAAAATTTTCGAAAAAAATTTTCGAAAAAAATTTTCAAAAAAAAATTTGAAAAAAGTTTTCGAAAAAAATTTCGAAAAAAATTTTCGAAAAAAATTTTGAAAAAAAAATTTCGAAAAAAATTTTCAAAAAAAATTATGAAAAAAATTTTCGAAAAAAATTTTGAAAAAAATTTTCGAAAAATATTTTGAAAAAAATTTTGAAAAAAAAATTTCGAAAAAAATTTTGAAAAAAATTTTCGAAAAAAATTTTGAAAAAAAATTTGAAAAAAATTTTGAAAAAAATTTTGAAAAAAAATTTTCGAAAAAAATTTTGAAAAAAAAATTTCGAAAAAAATTTTGAAAAAAATTTTCGAAAAAAATTTTGAAAAAAATTTTCGAAAAAAATTTTGAAAAAAAAATTTCGAAAAAAATTTTCGAAAAAAATTTTGAAAAAAAATTTTCGAAAAAAATTTTGAAAAAAAAATTTCAAAAAAAAAAATTGAAAAAAAAAAATTTCGAAAAAAATTTTGAAAAAAATTTTCGAAAAAAATTTTGAAAAAAATTTTCGAAAAAAATTTTGAAAAAAAATTTTCGAAAAAAATTTTCGAAAAAAAATTTGAAAATAATTTTCGAAAAAAATTTCGAAAAAATTTTGAAAAAAAATTTTCGAAAAAAATTTTGAAAAAAATTTTGAAAAAAAATTTTCGAAAAAAATTTTGAAGAAAAATTTTCGAAGAAAATTTTGCAAAAAAAATTTCGAAAAAAATTTTCAAAAAAAATTTTGAAAAAAATTTTCAAAAAAAATTTTGAAAAAAATTTTCGAAAAAAATTTTGAAAAAAATTTTCGAAAAAAATTTTGAAAAAAATTTTGGAAAAAAATGTTCAAAAAAAATTTGAAAAAAATTTTGAAAAAAAGTTTCGAGAAAAATTTCCAAAAAAAAATTTGAAAAAAATTTTGAAAAAAAATTTCCAAAAATAATTTACGAAAAAAATTTACGAAAAAATTTTCGAAAAAAATTTTCAAAAAAAATTTTGAAAAACATTTTCGAAAAACATTTTGGAAAAAAATTTTGAAAAAAATTTTGGAAAAAAATTTTGGAAAAAAATTTTGAAATAAATTTTCGAAAAAAATTTTGAAAAAAATTTTCGAAAAAAATTTTGAAAAAAATTTTCGAAAAAAATTTTTAAAAAAATTTTCGAAAAAAATTTTGAAAAAAAAATTTTGAAATAAATTTTGAAAAAAAAATGTCGAAAAAAATTTCCAAAAAAAATTTTCGAAAAAAATTTTCGAAAAAATTTTCGAAAACAATTTGAAAAAAAATTTTCGAAAAAAATTTTCGAAAAGATTTTCGAAAAAAATTTTCGAAAAAAAATTTGAAAAAAATTTTCGAAAAAAATATTGAAAAAAATTTAAAAAAAAAATTTTCGAAAAAAATTTTGAAAAAAAATTTTCGAAAAAAATTTTGAAAAAAATTTTCGAAAAAAATTTTGAAAAAAATTTTCGAAAAAAATTTTGAAAAAAAATTTTGAAATAAATTTTCGAAAAAAATTTTGAAAAAAATTTTCGAAAAAATTTTTCAAAAAATTTTCGAAAAAAATTTTGAAAAAAAAATTTTGAAATAAATTTCCAAAAAAAATTTTCGAAAAAAATTTTCGAAAAAATTTTCGAAAAAAATTTGAAAAAAATTTTCGAAAAAAAATTTGAAAAAAATTTTCGAAAAAAAATTTGAAAAAAAATTTTCGAAAAAAATTTTCGAAAAGATTTTCGAAAAAAATTTTCGAAAAAAATTTTCGAAAAAAAATTTGAAAAAAATTTTCGAAAAAAATATTGAAAAAAATTTTGGAAAAAATTTTCGAAAAAAATTTTGAAAAAAAAATTTCGAAAAAAATTTTGAAAAAAATTTTCCAAAAAAAATTTTGAAAAAAATTTTGAAAAAAAATTTTCGAAAAAAATTTTGAAAAAAAAATTTCGAAAAAAATATTGAAAAAAATTTTCGAAAAAAATTTTCGAAAAAAATTTTGAAAAAAATTTTTGAAAAAAATTTTGAAAAAAATTTTGAAAAAAATTTTGAAAAAAATTTTGAAAAAAATTTCCAAAAAAATTTTTCGAAAAAAATTTTCGAAAAAAAATTTGAAAAAAATTTTCGAAAAAAATTTTGAAAAAAAATTTTGAAAAAAAATTTTCGAAAAAAATTTTGAAAAAAAAATTTCGAAAGAAATTTTGAAAAAAATTTTCGAAAAAAATTTTGAAAAAAATTTTGGAAAAAAATTTTCGAAAAAAATTTTGAAAAAAATTTTCGAAAAAAATTTTCGAAAAAAATTTTCGAAAAAAATTTTGAAAAAAATTTTCGAAAAAAGTTTTGAAAAAAAATTTTCGAAAAAAATTTTGAAAAAAAAATTTCGAAAAAAATTTTCGAGAAAAATTTTGAAAAAAATTTTCGAAAAAAATTTTGAAAAAAATTTTGAAAAAAATTTTCGAAAAAAATTTTGAAAAAAATTTTCGAAAAAAATTTTCGAAAAAAATTTTGAAAAAATTTTTGAAAAAAATTTTGAAAAAAAATTTTGAAAAAAAATTTTGAAAAAAAATTTTCGAAAAAAATTTTGAAAAAAAAATTTCGAAAAAAATTTTCGAAAAAAATTTTCGAAAAAAATTTTCAAAAAAAAATTTGAAAAAAATTTTCGAAAAAAATATTGAAAAAAATTTTGAAAAAAAATTTTCGAAAAAAATTTTGAAAAAAAAATTTCGAAAAAAATTTTGAAAAAAATTTTGAAAAAAATTTTGAAAAAAAATTTCCAAAAAAAATTTTCGAAAAAAATTTTCGGAAAAAAATTTTGAAAAAAATTTTCGAAAAAAATTTTCGAAAAAAAATTTGAAAAAAATTTTCGAAAAAAATTTTGAAAAAAATTTTGAAAAAAATTTTGAAAAAAATTTTGAAAAAAAATTTTCGAAAAAAATTTTGAAAAAAAAATTTCGAAAAAAATTTCGAAAAAAATTTTCGAAAAAAATTCTGAGAAAAATTTTCGAAAAAAATTATAGAAAAAAATTTTGAAAAAAATTTTCGAAAAAAATTCTGAAAAAAATTTTCGAAAAAAATTTTTAAAAAAAATTTTTAAAAAAAATTTTCGAAAAAAATTTTGAAAAAAAAATTTCGAAAAAAATTTTGAAAAAAAAATTTCGAAAAAAATTTTGAAAAAAATTTTGAAAAAAAAATTTCGAAAAAAATTTTGAAAAAAATTTTGAGAAAAATTTTCGAAAAAAATTTTCGAAAAAAATTTTGAAAAAAATTTTCGAAAAAAATTTTCGAAAAAAATTTTCAAAAAAATTTTCGAAAAAAATTTTCGAAAAAAATTTCCAAAAAAAACTTTGGAAAAAAATTTTGAAAAAAATTTTGAAAAAAATTTTGAAGAAAAATTTTGAAAAAAATTTTCGAAAAAAATTTTGAAAAAAATTTTCGAAAAAAATTTTCGAAAAAAAATTTGAAAAAAATTTTGAAAAAAATTTTCGAAAAAAATTTTCGAAAGAAATATTGAAAAAAATTTTGAAAAAAAATTTTCGAAAAAAATTTTCGAAAAAAATTTTGAGAAAAATTTTCGAAAAAAATTTTCAAAAAAAATTTCGAAAAAAAATTTCGAAAAAAATTTTCGAAAAAAATTTTGAAAAAAAAATTTCGAAAAAAATATTGAAAAAAATTTTGAAAAAAAAATTTCGAAAAAAATTTTGAAAAAAAAATTTCGAAAAAAATTTTGAAAAAAATTTTCGAAAAAAATTTTGAAAAAAATTTTCGAAGAAAATTTTGAAAAAAAATTTTCGAAAAAAATTTTCGAAAAAAAATTTGGAAATAATTTTCGAAAAAAATTTCGAAAAAAATTTTGAAAAAAAATTTTCGAAAAAAATTTTGAAAAAAATTTTGAAAAAAAATTTTCGAAAAAAATTTTTAAGAAAAATTTTCGAAAAAAATTTTGCAAAAAAAATTTCGAAAAAAATTTTCAAAAAAAATTTTGAAAAAAATTTTCGAAAAAAATTTTGAAAAAAATTTTCGAAAAAAATTTTGAAAAAAATTTTCGAAAAAAATTTTGAAAAAAATTTTGGAAAAAAATGTTCAAAAAAAATTTAAAAAAAATTTTGAAAAAAATTTTCGAAAAAAATTTTCGAAAAAAATTTTGAAAAAAATTTTGAAAAAAAATTTCCAAAAATAATTTTCGAAAAAAATTTACGAAAAAATTTTCGAAAAAAATTTTGAAAAAAAATTTTCGAAAAAAATTTTGAAAAAAAATTTTCGAAAAAAATTTTGAAAAAAAATTTTCGAAAAAAATTTTCGAAAAAAATCTTGAAAAAAATTTTCAAAAAAAATTTTGAAAAAAATTTTCGAAAAAAATTTTGGAAAAAAATTTTGAAAAAAATTTTCGAAAAAAATTTTGGAAAAAAATTTTGAAATAAATTTTCGAAAAAAATTTTGAAAAAAATTTTCGAAAAAATTTTTTAAAAAAAATTTTCGAAAAAAATTTTGAAAAAAAAATTTTGAAATAAATTTTGAAAAAAAAATGTCGAAAAAAATTTCCAAAAAAAATTTTCGAAAAAAATTTTGAAAAAAATTTTGAAAAAAAATTTCCAAAAAAAATTTTCAAAAAAATTTTCGAAAAAAATTTTCGAAAGAAATTTTCAAAAAAAATTTTGAAAAAAATTTTCGAAAAAAATTTCGAAAAAAAATTTTCGAAATAAAATTTTGAAAAGAAATTTCGAAAAAAATTTTGAAAAAAATTTTCGATAAAATTTTGGAAAAAAATTTTCAAAAAAAATTTTGAAAAAAAAATTTCGAAAAAAAATTTTTTAAAAAATTTTCGAAAAAAATTTCGAAAAAAAATATTCGAAAAAAATTTTGAAAAAAAATTTCGAAAAAAATTTGGAAAAAAAAATTTCGAAAAAAATTTTCGAAAAAAATTTCGAAAAAATTTTCGAAAAAAAATTTTCGAATAATATTTTCGAAAAAAATTTTGAAAAAAAATTTCGAAAAAAAATTTCAAAACAATTTACGAAAAAAAATTTTCGAATAATATTTTCGAAAAAAATTTTGAAAAAAAAATTTGAAAAAAATTTTTGGAAAAAATTTCGAAAAAAAATTTTCGAAAAAAATTTCGAAAAAAAATTTTCGAAAAAAATTTTGAAAAAAAATTTCGAAAGAAATTTTCAAAAAAATTTTCGAAAAAATTTTGGAAAAACATTTTTCGAAAAAATTTCCAAAAAAATTTTCGAAAAAAATTTCGAAAAAAAAATTTTCGAAAAAAATTTTGAATAAAATTTTCAAAAAAAAATTTTCGAAAAAAATTTTCGTAAAAAATATCGAAAAAAAATTTTCGAAAAAAATTTTCAATAAAATTTTCGAAAAAAATTTTCGAAAAAAATTTTGAAAAAAAAATTTCGAAAAAAATTTTAAAAAAAAAAATTTCAAAAAAAAATTTGAAAAAAAAATTTCGAAAAAAATTTTCGAAAAAAATTTTGAAAAAAAATTTTCGAAAAAAATTTTCGACAAAAATTTTCGAAAAAAATTTTGAAAAAAACTTTGGAAAAAAAAATTTTTGAAAAAATTTCGAAAAAAAATTCGAAAAAAAATTTTCGAAAAAAATTTCGAAAAAAAATTTTCGAAAAAAATTATGAAAAAAAATTTCGAAAAAAATTTTCAAAAAAATTTTCGAATAAATTTTGGAAAAAAATTTTTCGAAAAAAAAATTTTCAAAAAAATTTTCAACAAAATTTTCCAGAAAAAATTTCGAAAAAAATTTTCGAACAAAATTTCGAAAAAAATTTTCGAAAAAAATTTGGAAAAAAATTTGGAAAAAAATTTTCGAAAAAAATTTTGAAAAACATTTTGAAAAAAATTTTGAAAAAAATTTTCGAAAAAAATTTTGAAAAAAATTTTGAAAAAAAATTTTGAAAAAAAATTTGAAAAAAAATTTTCGAAAAAAAATTTCGAAAAAAAATTTTCGAAAAAAATTTTGAAAAAAATTTTGAAAAAAAATTTCCAAAAAACATTTTCAAAAAAATTTTTGAAAAAAAATTTTCGAAAGAAATTTTCAAAAAAAATTTTGAAAAAAATTTTGGAAAAAAATTTTCAAAAAAAATTTTGAAAAAAAAATTTCGAAAAAAAATTTTTTAAAAAATTTTCGAAAAAAATTTCGAAAAAAAATATTCGAAAAAAATTTTGAAAAAAATTTCGAAAAAAATTTGGAAAAAAAAATTTCGAAAAAAATTTTCGAAAAAAATTTCGAAAAAATTTTCGAAAAAAAATTTTCGAATAATATTTTCGAAAAAAATTTTGAAAAAAAATTTCGAAAAAAAATTTCAAAACAATTTACGAAAAAATTTTGGAAAAAAATTTTTCGAAAAAAGTTTCCAAAAAAAATTTCAAAAAAAATTTTGAAAAAAATTTTCGAAAAAAAATTTTCGAAAAAAATTTTGAAAAAAATTTTCGAAAAAAATTCCAAAAAAAATTTTCGAAAAAAATTTTGAAATAAAATTTTCGAAAAAAATTTTCAAAAAAATTTTCGAAAAAATTTTGGAAAAAAATTTTTCGAAAAAAATTTTCAAAAAAAATTTCGAAAAAAATTTCGAAAAAAAAATTTTCGTAAAAAATATCGAAAAAAAATTTTTGAAAAAAATTTTGAATAAAATTTTCGAAAAAAAATATTGAACAAAATTTCAAAAAAAATTTTCAAAAAAATTTTCGAAAAAAATTTTGAAAAAAAATTTTGAAAAAAAATTTTCAAAAAAATTTTCGAAAAATTTTGGAAAAATTATTTTCGAAAAAATTTTCCTAAAAAAAATTTTGAAAAAAGTATCAAAAAATTTTTCGAAAAAAAAATTGAAAGAAAAATTCGAAAAAAATTTTCAAAAAAATTTTCGAAAAAATTTTGGAAAAAAATCTTTCGAAAAAAATTTTGAAAACAATTTTCGAAAAAAATTTCGAAAAAAATTTTGAAAAAAATTTTCGAAAAAAATTTCGAAAAAAAATTTTCGAAATAAAATTTTGAAAAGAAATTTCGAAAAAAATTTTGAAAAAAATTTTCGATAAAATTTTGGAAAAAAATTTTCAAAAAAAATTTTGAAAAAAAATTTTCGAAAAAAATTTTGAAAAAAAAATTTCGAAAAAAATTTTCGAAAAAAATTTTCGAAAAAAATTTTCGAAAAAAATTTTCAAAAAAAAATTTGAAAAAAGTTTTCGAAAAAAATTTCGAAAAAAATTTTCGAAAAAAATTTTGAAAAAAAAATTTCGAAAAAAATTTTGAAAAAAATTTTCGAAAAAAATTTTGAAAAAAAATTTTCGAAAAAAATTTTCGAAAAAAAATTTGAAAATAATTTTCGAAAAAAATTTCGAAAAAAATTTTGAAAAAAAATTTTCGAAAAAAATTTTGAAAAAAATTTTGAAAAAAAATTTTCGAAAAAAATTTTGAAGAAAAATTTTCGAAGAAAATTTTGCAAAAAAAATTTCGAAAAAAATTTTCAAAAAAAATTTTGAAAAAAATTTTCAAAAAAAATTTTGAAAAAAATTTTCGAAAAAAATTTTGAAAAAAATTTTCGAAAAAAATTTTGAAAAAAATTTTGTAAAAAAATGTTCAAAAAAAATTTGAAAAAAATTTTGAAAAAAAGTTTCGAGAAAAATTTCCAAAAAAAAATTTGAAAAAAATTTTGAAAAAAAATTTCCAAAAATAATTTACGAAAAAAATTTACGAAAAAATTTTCGAAAAAAATTTTCAAAAAAAATTTTGAAAAAAATTTTCGAAAAAAATTTTGGAAAAAAATTTTGAAAAAAATTTTGGAAAAAAATTTTGGAAAAAAATTTTGAAATAAATTTTCGAAAAAAATTTTGAAAAAAATTTTCGAAAAAAATTTTTAAAAAAATTTTCGAAAAAAATTTTGAAAAAAAAATTTTGAAATAAATTTTGAAAAAAAAATGTCGAAAAAAATTTCCAAAAAAAATTTTCGAAAAAAATTTTCGAAAAAATTTTCGAAAAAAATTTGAAAAAAATTTTCGAAAAAAAATTTGAAAAAAAATTTTCGAAAAAAATTTTCGAAAAGATTTTCGAAAAAAATTTTCGAAAAAAAATTTGAAAAAAATTTTCGAAAAAAATATTGAAAAAAATTTTAAAAAAAAATTTTCGAAAAAAATTTTGAAAAAAAATTTTCGAAAAAAATTTTGAAAAAAATTTTCGAAAAAAATTTTTGAAAAAAATTTTGAAAAAAATTTTTGAAAAAAATTTTGAAAAAAATTTTCGAAAAAAATTTTCGAAAAAAATTTTGGAAAAAAATTTTGAAATAAATTTTCGAAAAAAATTTTGAAAAAAATTTTCGAAAAAATTTTTTAAAAAATTTTCGAAAAAAATTTTGAAAAAAAAATTTTGAAATAAATTTCCAAAAAAAATTTTCGAAAAAAATTTTCGAAAAAATTTTCGAAAAAAATTTGAAAAAAATTTTCGAAAAAAAATTTGAAAAAAATTTTCGAAAAAATATTTGAAAAAAAATTTTCGAAAAAAATTTTCGAAAAGATTTTCGAAAAAAATTTTCGAAAAAAAATTTTCGAAAAAAATATTGAAAAAAATTTTGGAAAAAATTTTCGAAAAAAATTTTGAAAAAAAAATTTCGAAAAAAATTTTCCAAAAAAAATTTTGAAAAAAATTTTGAAAAAAAATTTTCGAAATAAATTTTGAAAAAAAAATTTCGAAAAAAATATTGAAAAAAATTTTCGAAAAAAATTTTCGAAAAAAATTTTGAAAAAAATTTTTGAAAAAAATTTTGAAAAAAATTTTGAAAAAAATTTTGAAAAAAATTTTGAAAAAAATTTCCAAAAAAAATTTTCGAAAAAAATTTTCGAAAAAAAATTTGAAAAAAATTTTCGAAAAAAATTTTGAAAAAAAATTTTGAAAAAAAATTTTCGAAAAAAATTTTCGAAAAAAATTTTGAAAAAAATTTTCGAAAAAAATTTTCGAAAAAAATTTTGAAAAAATTTTCGAAAAAAATTTTGAAAAAAAATTTTGAAAAAAAATTTTGAAAAAAAATTTTCCAAAAAAATTTTGAAAAAAAAATTTCGAAAAAAATTTTCGAAAAAAATTTTCAAAAAAAAATTTGAAAAAAATTTTCGAAAAAAATATTGAAAAAAATTTTGAAAAAAAATTTTCGAAAAAAATTTTGAAAAAAAAATTTCGAAAAAAATTTTGAAAAAAATTTTGAAAAAAATTTTGAAAAAAAATTTCCAAAAAAAATTTTCGAAAAAAATTTTCGAAAAAAATTTTGAAAAAAATTTTCGAAAAAAATTTTCGAAAAAAAATTTGAAAAAAGTTTCGAAAAAAATTTTGAAAAAAATTTTGAAAAAAATTTTGAAAAAAATTTTGAAAAAAATTTTGAAAAAAAATTTTCGAAAAAAATTTTGAAAAAATAATTTCGAAAAAAATTTCGAAAAAAATTTTCGAAAAAAATTCTGAGAAAAATTTTCGAAAAAAATTATAGAAAAAAATTTTGAAAAAAATTTTCGAAAAAAATTTTCGAAAAAAATTCTGAAAAAAATTTTCGAAAAAAATTTTTAAAAAAAATTTTTGAAAAAAATTTTCGAAAAAAATTTTGAAAAAAAAATTTCGAAAAAAATTTTGAAAAAAAAATTTCGAAAAAAATTTAAAAAAAATTTTGAAAAAAAAATTTCGAAAAAAATTTTGAAAAAAATTTTGAGAAAAACTTTCGAAAAAAATTTTCGAAAAAAATTTTGAAAAAAATTTTCGAAAAAAATTTTCGAAAAAAATTTTCGAAAAAAATTTTCAAAAAAATTTTCGAAAAAAATTTTCGAAAAAAATTTCCAAAAAAAACTTTGGAAAAAAATTTTGAAAAAAATTTTGAAAAAAATTTTGAAGAAAAATTTTGAAAAAAATTTTCGAAAAAAATTTTGAAAAAAATTTTCGAAAAAAATTTTCGAAAAAAAATTTGAAAAAAATTTTGAAAAAAATTTTCGAAAGAAATATTGAAAAAAATTTTGAAAAAAAATTTTCGAAAAAAATTTTCGAAAAAAATTTTGAGAAAAATTTTCGAAAAAAATTTTCAAAAAAAATTTTGAAAAAAAATTTCGAAAAAAATTTTCGAAAAAAATTTTGAAAAAAAAATTTCGAAAAAAATATTGAAAAAAATTTTGAAAAAAAAATTTCGAAAAAAATTTTGAAAAAAAAATTTCGAAAAAAATTTTGAAAAAAATTTTCGAAAAAAATTTTGAAAAAAATTTTCGAAGAAAATTTTGAAAAAAAATTTTCGAAAAAAATTTTCGAAAAAAAATTTGAAAATAATTTTCGAAAAAAATTTCGAAAAAAATTTTGAAAAAAAATTTTCGAAAAAAATTTTGAAAAAAATTTTGAAAAAAAATTTTCGAAAAAAATTTTGAAGAAAAATTTTCGAAAAAAATTTTGCAAAAAAAATTTCGAAAAAAATTTTCAAAAAAAATTTTGAAAAAAATTTTCGAAAAAAATTTTGAAAAAAATTTTCGAAAAAAATTTTGAAAAAAATTTTCGAAAAAAATTTTGAAAAAAATTTTCGAAAAAAATGTTCAAAAAAAATTTTAAAAAAATTTTGAAAAAAATTTTCGAAAAAAATTTTCGAAAAAAATTTTGAAAAAAATTTTGAAAAAAAATTTCCAAAAATAATTTTCGAAAAAAATTTACGAAAAAATTTTCGAAAAAAATTTTGAAAAAAAATTTTCGAAAAAAATTTTGAAAAAAAATTTTCGAAAAAAATTTTCGAAAAAAATTTTGAAAAAAATTTTCAAAAAAAATTTTGAAAAAAATTTTCGAAAAAAATTTTGGAAAAAAATTTTGAAAAAAATTTTCGAAAAAAATTTTGGAAAAAAATTTTGAAATAAATTTTCGAAAAAAATTTTGAAAAAAATTTTCGAAAAAATTTTTTAAAAAATTTTCGAAAAAAATTTTGAAAAAAAAATTTTGAAATAAATTTTGAAAAAAAAATGTCGAAAAAAATTTCCAAAAAAAATTTTCGAAAAAAATTTTAAAAAAAATTTTGAAAAAAAATTTCCAAAAAAAATTTTCAAAAAAATTTTCGAAAAAAATTTTCGAAAGAAATTTTCAAAAAAAATTTTGAAAAAAATTTTCGAAAAAAATTTTGAAAAAAAATTTTCGAAATAAAATTTTGAAAAGAAATTTCGAAAAAAATTTTGAAAAAAATTTTCGATAAAATTTTGGAAAAAAATTTTTAAAAAAAATTTTGAAAAAAAAATTTCGAAAAAAAATTTTTTAAAAAATTTTCGAAAAAAATTTCGAAAAAAAATATTCGAAAAAAATTTTGAAAAAAAATTTCGAAAAAAATTTGGAAAAAAAAATTTCGAAAAAAATTTTCGAAAAAAATTTCGAAAAAATTTTCGAAAAAAAATTTTCGAATAATATTTTCGAAAAAAATTTTGAAAAAAAATTTCGAAAAAAAATTTCAAAACAATTTACGAAAAAATTTTGGAAAAAAATTTTTCGAAAAAAGTTTCCAAAAAAAATTTCAAAAAAAATTTTGAAAAAAAATTTTGAAAAAAATTTTCGAAAAAAATTTTCAAAAAAAATTATGAAAATAAATTTTGAAAAAAATTTTCAAAAAAAATTTGGAAAAAAAATTTTGAAAAAAATTTTTGGAAAAAATTTCGAAAAAAAATTTTCGAAAAAAAATTCAAAAAAAAATTTTCGAAAAAAATTTTTTAAAAAATTTTCGAAAAAAATTTCGAAAAAAAATTTTCGAAAAAAATTATGAAAAAAAATTTCGAAAAAAATTTTTTAAAAAAATTTCGAAAAAAAAATTGAAAAAAAATTTCGAAAAAAATTTTCAAAAAAATTTTCGAGAAAATTTTGGAAAAAAGTTTTCAAAAAAAAATTTGAAAACAATTTTCGAAAAAAATTTCGAAAAAAATTTTGAAAATAATTTTCGAAAAAAATTTCGAAAAAATATTTTCGAAAAAAATTTTGATAAGAAATTTCGAAAAAAATTTTGAAAAAAATTTTCGATAAAATTTTGGAAAAAAAATTTCAAAAAAAATTTTGAAAAAAAATTTCGAAAAAAAATTTTCGAAAAAATTTTGGAAAAAAATTTTTCGAAAAAAATTTTCAAAAAAATTTTCGAAAAAAATTTCGAAAAGAAATTTTCGAAAAAAATTTTCAAAAAAATTTTCGAAAACAAATTTTCGAAAAAAATTTTCGTAAAAAATATCGGAAAAAAATTTTCGAAAAAAATTTTGAAAAAAATTTTCGAAAAAAAATTTTGAAAAAAATTTCGAAAAAAATTTTCAAAAAAATTTTCGAAAAAATTTTGGAAAAAAATGTTCGAAAAAAAATTTGAAAAAAAATTTTCGAAAAACATTTTCAAAAACATTTTCGAAAAAATTTTGGAAAAAAATTTTTCGAAAAAAATTTTGAAAACAATTTTCGAAAAAATTTCGAAAAAAATTTTGAAAAAAATTTTCAAAAAAAATTTTCAAAAAAAATTTTGAAGAAAAATTTCGAAAAAAATTTTGAAAAAAATTTTCGAAAAAATTTTGAAAAAAAATTTTGAAAAAAATTTTCGATAAAGAATTTTCGAAAAATAAATTTGAAAAAAATTTTTGGAAATTAATTTAGAAAAAGAAATTTAGAAAAAAATTTTCAAAAAAATTTTCGAAAAAAATTTCGAAAAAATTAAGAAAAAAAAATTCGAAAAAAATTTTCAAAAAAAATTTCGAATAAATGTTGAAAAAACATTTTTCGAAAAAAAAATTTTCAAAAAAATTTTCCAAAAAATATTTCGAAAAAAAATTTTCGAAAAAAATTTTAAAAAAATTTTCGAAAAAAAATTTTCGAAAAAAATTTTGAAAGAAATTTTCGAAAAAAAATTTTCGAAAAAAGTTTGAAAAAAAATTTTGAAAAAAAATTTTCGAAAAAAATTTCAAAAAAAAATTTTCGAAAAAAATTTCAAAAAAAAATTTTCGAAAAAAATTATGAAAAAAAATTTTAGAAAAAAATTTTGAAAAAAAATTTTCGAAAAAAATTTTGAAAACAATTTTGAAAAAAAAATTTCGAAAAAAATTTTCGAAAAAAATTTCGAAAAAAATTTTCGAAAAAAATTTGGAAAAAAATTTTCGAAAAAAATTTGGAAAAAAATTTGGAAAAAAATTTTCGAAAAAAATTTTGAAAAAAATTTTGAAAAAAATTTTGAAAAAAATTTTCGAAAAAAATTTTCGAAAAAAATTTTCGAAAAAAATTTTCAAAAAAAAATTTGAAAAAAGTTTTCGAAAAAAATTTCGAAAAAAATTTTCGAAAAAAATTTTGAAAAAAAAATTTCGAAAAAAATTTTCAAAAAAAATTATGAAAAAAATTTTCGAAAAAAATTTTGAAAAAAATTTTCGAAAAATATTTTGAAAAAAATTTTGAAAAAAAAATTTCGAAAAAAATTTTGAAAAAAATTTTCGAAAAAAATTTTGAAAAAAAATTAGAAAAAAATTTTGAAAAAAATTTTGAAAAAAAATTTTCGAAAAAAATTTTGAAAAAAAAATTTCGAAAAAAATTTTGAAAAAAATTTTCGAAAAAAATTTTGAAAAAAATTTTCGAAAAAAATTTTGAAAAAAAAATTTCGAAAAAAATTTTCGAAAAAAATTTTGAAAAAAAATTTTCGAAAAAAATTTTGAAAAAAAAATTTCAAAAAAAAAAATTGAAAAAAAAAAATTTCGAAAAAAATTTTGAAAAAAATTTTCGAAAAAAATTTTCGAAAAAAAATTTGAAAATAATTTTCGAAAAAAATTTCGAAAAAATTTTGAAAAAAAATTTTCGAAAAAAATTTTGAAAAAAATTTTGAAAAAAAATTTTCGAAAAAAATTTTGAAGAAAAATTTTCGAAGAAAATTTTGCAAAAAAAATTTCGAAAAAAATTTTCAAAAAAAATTTTGAAAAAAATTTTCAAAAAAAATTTTGAAAAAAATTTTCGAAAAAAATTTTGAAAAAAATTTTCGAACAAAATTTTGAAAAAAATTTTGGAAAAAAATGTTCAAAAAAAATTTGAAAAAAATTTTGAAAAAAAGTTTCGAGAAAAATTTCCAAAAAAAAATTTGAAAAAAATTTTGAAAAAAAATTTCCAAAAATAATTTACGAAAAAAATTTACGAAAAAATTTTCGAAAAAAATTTTCAAAAAAAATTTTGAAAAAAATTTTCGAAAAACATTTTGGAAAAAAATTTTGAAAAAAATTTTGGAAAAAAATTTTGGAAAAAAATTTTGAAATAAATTTTCGAAAAAAATTTTGAAAAAAATTTTCGAAAAAAATTTTGAAAAAAATTTTCGAAAAAAATTTTTAAAAAAATTTTCGAAAAAAATTTTGAAAAAAAAATTTTGAAATAAATTTTGAAAAAAAAATGTCGAAAAAAATTTCCAAAAAAAATTTTCGAAAAAAATTTTCGAAAAAATTTTCGAAAAAAATTTGAAAAAAATTTTCGAAAAAAAATTTGAAAAAAAATTTTCGAAAAAAATTTTCGAAAAGATTTTCGAAAAAAATTTTCGAAAAAAAATTTGAAAAAAATTTTCGAAAAAAATATTGAAAAAAATTTAAAAAAAAAATTTTCGAAAAAAATTTTGAAAAAAAATTTTCGAAAAAAATTTTGAAAAAAATTTTCGAAAAAAATTTTGAAAAAAATTTTCGAAAAAAATTTTGAAAAAAAATTTTGAAATAAATTTTCGAAAAAAATTTTGAAAAAAATTTTCGAAAAAATTTTTCAAAAAATTTTCGAAAAAAATTTTGAAAAAAAAATTTTGAAATAAATTTCCAAAAAAAATTTTCGAAAAAAATTTTCGAAAAAATTTTCGAAAAAAATTTGAAAAAAATTTTCGAAAAAAAATTTGAAAAAAATTTTCGAAAAAAAATTTGAAAAAAAATTTTCGAAAAAAATTTTCGAAAAGATTTTCGAAAAAAATTTTCGAAAAAAATTTTCGAAAAAAAATTTGAAAAAAATTTTCGAAAAAAATATTGAAAAAAATTTTGGAAAAAATTTTCGAAAAAAATTTTGAAAAAAAAATTTCGAAAAAAATTTTGAAAAAAATTTTCCAAAAAAAATTTTGAAAAAAATTTTGAAAAAAAATTTTCGAAAAAAATTTTGAAAAAAAAATTTCGAAAAAAATATTGAAAAAAATTTTCGAAAAAAATTTTCGAAAAAAATTTTGAAAAAAATTTTTGAAAAAAATTTTGAAAAAAATTTTGAAAAAAATTTTGAAAAAAATTTTGAAAAAAATTTCCAAAAAAATTTTTCGAAAAAAATTTTCGAAAAAAAATTTGAAAAAAATTTTCGAAAAAAATTTTGAAAAAAAATTTTGAAAAAAAATTTTCGAAAAAAATTTTGAAAAAAAAATTTCGAAAGAAATTTTGAAAAAAATTTTCGAAAAAAATTTTGAAAAAAATTTTGGAAAAAAATTTTCGAAAAAAATTTTGAAAAAAATTTTCGAAAAAAATTTTCGAAAAAAATTTTCGAAAAAAATTTTGAAAAAAATTTTCGAAAAAAGTTTTGAAAAAAAATTTTCGAAAAAAATTTTGAAAAAAAAATTTCGAAAAAAATTTTCGAGAAAAATTTTGAAAAAAATTTTCGAAAAAAATTTTGAAAAAAATTTTGAAAAAAATTTTCGAAAAAAATTTTGAAAAAAATTTTCGAAAAAAATTTTCGAAAAAAATTTTGAAAAAATTTTTGAAAAAAATTTTGAAAAAAAATTTTGAAAAAAAATTTTGAAAAAAAATTTTCGAAAAAAATTTTGAAAAAAAAATTTCGAAAAAAATTTTCGAAAAAAATTTTCGAAAAAAATTTTCAAAAAAAAATTTGAAAAAAATTTTCGAAAAAAATATTGAAAAAAATTTTGAAAAAAAATTTTCGAAAAAAATTTTGAAAAAAAAATTTCGAAAAAAATTTTGAAAAAAATTTTGAAAAAAATTTTGAAAAAAAATTTCCAAAAAAAATTTTCGAAAAAAATTTTCGGAAAAAAATTTTGAAAAAAATTTTCGAAAAAAATTTTCGAAAAAAAATTTGAAAAAAATTTTCGAAAAAAATTTTGAAAAAAATTTTGAAAAAAATTTTGAAAAAAATTTTGAAAAAAAATTTTCGAAAAAAATTTTGAAAAAAAAATTTCGAAAAAAATTTCGAAAAAAATTTTCGAAAAAAATTCTGAGAAAAATTTTCGAAAAAAATTATAGAAAAAAATTTTGAAAAAAATTTTCGAAAAAAATTCTGAAAAAAATTTTCGAAAAAAATTTTTAAAAAAAATTTTTAAAAAAAATTTTCGAAAAAAATTTTGAAAAAAAAATTTCGAAAAAAATTTTGAAAAAAAAATTTCGAAAAAAATTTTGAAAAAAATTTTGAAAAAAAAATTTCGAAAAAAATTTTGAAAAAAATTTTGAGAAAAATTTTCGAAAAAAATTTTCGAAAAAAATTTTGAAAAAAATTTTCGAAAAAAATTTTCGAAAAAAATTTTCAAAAAAATTTTCGAAAAAAATTTTCGAAAAAAATTTCCAAAAAAAACTTTGGAAAAAAATTTTGAAAAAAATTTTGAAAAAAATTTTGAAGAAAAATTTTGAAAAAAATTTTCGAAAAAAATTTTGAAAAAAATTTTCGAAAAAAATTTTCGAAAAAAAATTTGAAAAAAATTTTGAAAAAAATTTTCGAAAAAAATTTTCGAAAGAAATATTGAAAAAAATTTTGAAAAAAAATTTTCGAAAAAAATTTTCGAAAAAAATTTTGAGAAAAATTTTCGAAAAAAATTTTCAAAAAAAATTTCGAAAAAAAATTTCGAAAAAAATTTTCGAAAAAAATTTTGAAAAAAAAATTTCGAAAAAAATATTGAAAAAAATTTTGAAAAAAAAATTTCGAAAAAAATTTTGAAAAAAAAATTTCGAAAAAAATTTTGAAAAAAATTTTCGAAAAAAATTTTGAAAAAAATTTTCGAAGAAAATTTTGAAAAAAAATTTTCGAAAAAAATTTTCGAAAAAAAATTTGGAAATAATTTTCGAAAAAAATTTCGAAAAAAATTTTGAAAAAAAATTTTCGAAAAAAATTTTGAAAAAAATTTTGAAAAAAAATTTTCGAAAAAAATTTTTAAGAAAAATTTTCGAAAAAAATTTTGCAAAAAAAATTTCGAAAAAAATTTTCAAAAAAAATTTTGAAAAAAATTTTCGAAAAAAATTTTGAAAAAAATTTTCGAAAAAAATTTTGAAAAAAATTTTCGAAAAAAATTTTGAAAAAAATTTTGGAAAAAAATGTTCAAAAAAAATTTAAAAAAAATTTTGAAAAAAATTTTCGAAAAAAATTTTCGAAAAAAATTTTGAAAAAAATTTTGAAAAAAAATTTCCAAAAATAATTTTCGAAAAAAATTTACGAAAAAATTTTCGAAAAAAATTTAAAAAAAAAATTTTCGAAAAAAATTTTGAAAAAAAATTTTCGAAAAAAATTTTGAAAAAAAAATTTTCGAAAAAAATTTTCGAAAAAAATCTTGAAAAAAATTTTCAAAAAAAATTTTGAAAAAAATTTTCGAAAAAAATTTTGGAAAAAAATTTTGAAAAAAATTTTCGAAAAAAATTTTGGAAAAAAATTTTGAAATAAATTTTCGAAAAAAATTTTGAAAAAAATTTTCGAAAAAATTTTTTAAAAAAAATTTTCGAAAAAAATTTTGAAAAAAAAATTTTGAAATAAATTTTGAAAAAAAAATGTCGAAAAAAATTTCCAAAAAAAATTTTCGAAAAAAATTTTGAAAAAAATTTTGAAAAAAAAATTTTGAAAAAAAATTTTGAAAAAAAAATTTTGAAAAAAAATTTGAAAAAAAAAATTTTGAAAAAAAATTTTGAAAAAAAATTTTGAAAGAAAATTTTGAAAAAAAATTTTGAAAAAAAATTTTGAAAAAAAATTTTGAAAAAAAATTTTGAAAAAAATTTGAAAAAAAATTTTGAAAAAAAATGTTGAAAAAAAATTTTGAAAAAAAATTTTGAAAAAAAAATTTGAAAAAAAAATTTGAAAAAACATTTTGAAAAACAAATTTGAAAAATAATTTTGAAAAAAAATTTTGAAAAAAAATTTTGAAAAAAAATTTTGAAAAAAAATTTTGAAAAAAAATTTTGAAAAAAAATTTTGAAAAAAAAATTTGAAAAAAAATTTCGAAAAAAAATTTCGAAAAAAAAAATTTCGAAAAAAAATTTCGAAAAAAAATTTTCAAAAAAAATTTTCAAAAAAAATTTTCAAAAAAAATTTTCAAAAAAAATTTTCAAAAAAAATTTTCAAAAAAAATTTTGAAAAAAAATTTTGAAAAAAAATTTTGAAAAAAAATTTTGAAAAAAAAATTTTAAAAAAAATTTTGAAAAAAAATTTTGAAAAAAAATTTTGAAAAAAAATTTTGAAAAAAAAATTTGAAAAAAAATTTTGAAAAAAAATTTTGAAAAAAAATTTTGAAAAAAAATTTTGAAAAAAAATTTTGAAAAAAAATTTTGAAAAACAATTTTGAAAAAAAATTTTGAAAAAAAAATTTGAAAAAAAATTTTGAAAAAAAATTTTGAAAAAAAATTTCGAAAAAAAATTTGAAAAAAAATTTTGAAAAAAAATTTTGAAAAAAAATTTCGAAAAAAAATTTCGAAAAAAAATTTCGAAAAAAAATTTCGAAAAAAAATTTCGAAAAAAAGTTCGAAAAAAAATTTCGAAAAAAAATTTTGAAAAAAAATTTTGAAAAAAAAATTTGAAAAAAAATTTTGAAAAAAAATTTTGAAAAAAAATTTTGAAAAAAAATTTGAAAAAAAATTTCGAAAAAAAATTTTGAAAAAAAGTTTTGAAAAAAAATTAAAAAAAAAATTTTGAAAAAAAATTTTGAAAAAAAATTTTGAAAAAAAATTTGAAAAAAAATTTTGAAAAAAAAATTTGAAAAAAAATTTTGAAAAAAAATTTTGAAAAAAAATTTTGAAAAAAAATTTTGAAAAAAAATTTTGAAAAAAAATTTTGAAAAAAAATTTTGAAAAAAATTTTGAAAAAAAATTTTGAAAAAAAATTTTGAAAAAAAATTTTGAAAAAAAATTTTGAAAAAAAATTTTGAAAAAAAATTTTGAAAAAAAATTAAAAAAAAAAAATTTTGAAAAAAAATTTTGAAAAAAAATTTTGAAAAAAAATTTTGAAAAAAAATTTTGAAAAAAAATTTTGAAAAAAAATTTTGAAAAAAAATTTTGAAAAAAAATTTTGAAAAAAAATTTTGAAAAAAAATTTTGAAAAAAAATTTTGAAAAAAAATTTTGAAAAAAAATTTAAAAAAAAAAATTTTGAAAAAAAATTTTGAAAAAAAAATTTTGAAAAAAAATTTAAAAAAAAATTTTGAAAAAAAATTTTGAAAAAAAAGTTTGAAAAAAAATTTTGAAAAAGAATTTTGAAAAAAAATTTTGAAAAAAAATTTTGAAAAAAAATTTTGAAAAAAAATTTTGAAAAAAAATTTTGAAAAAAAATTTTGAAAAAAAATTTTGAAAAAAAATTTTGAAAAAAAAATTTGAAAAATAATTTTGAAAAAAAATTTTGAAAAAAAAAATTTGAAAAAAAATTTTGAAAAAAAATTTTGAAAAAAAATTTTGAAAAAAAATTTGAAAAAAAATTTTGAAAAAAAATTTTGAAAAAAAATTTTGAAAAAAAATTTTGAAAAAAAATTTTGAAAAAAAATTTTGAAAAAAAATTTTGAAAAAAAATTTTGAAAAAAAAATTTGGAAAAAAAAATTCGAAAAAAAATTTCGAAAAAAAATTTCGAAAAAAAAATTTCGAAAAAAAATTTTCAAAAAAAATTTCCAAAAAAAATTTTCAAAAAAAATTTTCAAAAAAAATTTTGAAAAAAAATTTTGAAAATAAATTTTGAAAAAAAATTTCGAAAAAAATTTTAAAAAAAAATTTCGAAAAAAAATTTTGAAAAAAAATTTCGAAAAAAAATTTTGAAAAAAAAATTTGAAAAAAAATTTCGAAAAAAAATTTTGAAAAAAAATTTTGAAAAAACATTTTGAAAAAAAATTTTGAAAAAAAATTTTGAAAAAAAATTTTGAAAAAAAATTTGAAAAAAAATTTTGAAAAAAAATTTTGAAAAAAAAATTTTGAAAAAAAATTTTGAAAAAAAATTTTGAAAAAAAATTTTGAAAAAAAATTTTGAAAAAAATTTTGAAAAAAAATTTTGAAAAAAAAATTTGAAAAAAAATTTTGAAAAAAAATTTTGAAAAAAAATTTTGAAAAAAAAATTTGAAAAAAAATTTTGAAAAAAAATTTTGAAAAAAAAAATTTCGAAAAAAATTTTGAAAAAAATTTTCGAAAAAAATTTTCGAAAAAAATTTTCGAAAAAAATTTTGAAAAAAATTTTCGAAAAAAGTTTTGAAAAAAAATTTTCGAAAAAAATTTTGAAAAAAAAATTTCGAAAAAAATTTTCGAGAAAAATTTTGAAAAAAATTTTCGAAAAAAATTTTGAAAAAAATTTTGAAAAAAATTTTCGAAAAAAATTTTGAAAAAAATTTTCGAAAAAAATTTTCGAAAAAAATTTTGAAAAAATTTTTGAAAAAAATTTTGAAAAAAAATTTTGAAAAAAAATTTTGAAAAAAAATTTTCGAAAAAAATTTTGAAAAAAAAATTTCGAAAAAAATTTTCGAAAAAAATTTTCGAAAAAAATTTTCAAAAAAAAATTTGAAAAAAATTTTCGAAAAAAATATTGAAAAAAATTTTGAAAAAAAATTTTCGAAAAAAATTTTGAAAAAAAAATTTCGAAAAAAATTTTGAAAAAAATTTTGAAAAAAAATTTCCAAAAAAAATTTTCGAAAAAAATTTTCGAAAAAAATTTTGAAAAAAATTTTCGAAAAAAATTTTCGAAAAAAAATTTGAAAAAAATTTTCGAAAAAAATTTTGAAAAAAATTTTGAAAAAAATTTTGAAAAAAATTTTGAAAAAAAATTTTCGAAAAAAATTTTGAAAAAAAAATTTCGAAAAAAATTTCGAAAAAAATTTTCGAAAAAAATTCTGAGAAAAATTTTCGAAAAAAATTATAGAAAAAAATTTTGAAAAAAATTTTCGAAAAAAATTCTGAAAAAAATTTTCGAAAAAAATTTTTAAAAAAAATTTTTAAAAAAAATTTTCGAAAAAAATTTTGAAAAAAAAATTTCGAAAAAAATTTTGAAAAAAAAATTTCGAAAAAAATTTTGAAAAAAATTTTGAAAAAAAAATTTCGAAAAAAATTTTGAAAAAAATTTTGAGAAAAATTTTCGAAAAAAATTTTCAAAAAAAATTTTGAAAAAAATATTCGAAAAAAATTTTGGAAAAAAATTTTCAAAAAAATTTTCGAAAAAAATTTTCGAAAAAAATTTCCAAAAAAAACTTTGGAAAAAAATTTTGAAAAAAATTTTTGGAAAAAATTTCGAAAAAAAATTTTCGAAAAAAATTTCGAAAAAACATTTTCGAAAAAAATTTTGAAAAAAAATTTCGAAAGAAATTTTCAAAAAAATTTTCGAAAAAATTTTGGAAAAACATTTTTCGAAAAAATTTTCAAAAAAATTTTCGAAAAAAATTTCGAAAAAAAAATTTTCGAAAAAAATTTTGAATAAAATTTTCAAAAAAAAATTTTTGAAAAAAATTTTCGTAAAAAATATCGAAAAAAAATTTTCGAAAAAAATTTTCAATAAAATTTTCGAAAAAAATTTTCAATAAAATTTTCGAAAAAAATTTTGAAAAAAAAATTTCGAAAAAAATTTTAAAAAAAGAAATTTCAAAAAAAAATTCGAAAAAAAATTTTCGAAAAAAATTTCGAAAAAAAATTTTCGAAAAAAATTATGAAAAAAAATTTCGAAAAAAATTTTCAAAAAAATTTTCGAATAAATTTTGGAAAAAAATTTTTCGAAAAAAAAATTTTCAAAAAAATTTTCAACAAAATTTTCCAGAAAAAATTTCGAAAAAAATTTTCGAACAAAATTTCGAAAAAAATTTTCGAAAAAAATTTGGAAAAAAATTTGGAAAAAAATTTTCGAAAAAAATTTTGAAAAAAATTTTGAAAAAAATTTTGAAAAAAATTTTCGAAAAAAATTTTCGAAAAAAATTTTCGAAAAAAATTTTCAAAAAAAAATTTGAAAAAAGTTTTCGAAAAAAATTTCGAAAAAAATTTTCGAAAAAAATTTTGAAAAAAAAATTTCGAAAAAAATTTTCAAAAAAAATTATGAAAAAAATTTTCGAAAAAAATTTTGAAAAAAATTTTCGAAAAATATTTTGAAAAAAATTTTGAAAAAAAAATTTCGAAAAAAATTTTGAAAAAAATTTTCGAAAAAAATTTTGAAAAAAAATTAGAAAAAAATTTTGAAAAAAATTTTGAAAAAAAATTTTCGAAAAAAATTTTGAAAAAAAAATTTCGAAAAAAATTTTGAAAAAAATTTTCGAAAAAAATTTTGAAAAAAATTTTCGAAAAAAATTTTGAAAAAAAAATTTCGAAAAAAATTTTCGAAAAAAATTTTGAAAAAAAATTTTCGAAAAAAATTTTGAAAAAAAAATTTCAAAAAAAAAAATTGAAAAAAAAAAATTTCGAAAAAAATTTTGAAAAAAATTTTCGAAAAAAATTTTCGAAAAAAAATTTGAAAATAATTTTCGAAAAAAATTTCGAAAAAATTTTGAAAAAAAATTTTCGAAAAAAATTTTGAAAAAAATTTTGAAAAAAAATTTTCGAAAAAAATTTTGAAGAAAAATTTTCGAAGAAAATTTTGCAAAAAAAATTTCGAAAAAAATTTTCAAAAAAAATTTTGAAAAAAATTTTCAAAAAAAATTTTGAAAAAAATTTTCGAAAAAAATTTTGAAAAAAATTTTCGAACAAAATTTTGAAAAAAATTTTGGAAAAAAATGTTCAAAAAAAATTTGAAAAAAATTTTGAAAAAAATTTCGAGAAAAATTTCCAAAAAAAAATTTGAAAAAAATTTTGAAAAAAAATTTCCAAAAATAATTTACGAAAAAAATTTACGAAAAAATTTTCGAAAAAAATTTTCAAAAAAAATTTTGAAAAAAATTTTCGAAAAACATTTTGGAAAAAAATTTTGAAAAAATTTTGGAAAAAAATTTTGGAAAAAAATTTTGAAATAAATTTTCGAAAAAAATTTTGAAAAAAATTTTCGAAAAAAATTTTGAAAAAAATTTTCGAAAAAAATTTTTAAAAAAATTTTCGAAAAAAATTTTGAAAAAAAAATTTTGAAATAAATTTTGAAAAAAAAATGTCGAAAAAAATTTCCAAAAAAAATTTTCGAAAAAAATTTTCGAAAAAATTTTCGAAAAAAATTTGAAAAAAATTTTCGAAAAAAAATTTGAAAAAAAATTTTCGAAAAAAATTTTCGAAAAGATTTTCGAAAAAAATTTTCGAAAAAAAATTTGAAAAAAATTTTCGAAAAAAATATTGAAAAAAATTTAAAAAAAAAATTTTCGAAAAAAATTTTGAAAAAAAATTTTCGAAAAAAATTTTGAAAAAAATTTTCGAAAAAAATTTTGAAAAAAATTTTCGAAAAAAATTTTGAAAAAAAATTTTGAAATAAATTTTCGAAAAAAATTTTGAAAAAAATTTTCGAAAAAATTTTTCAAAAAATTTTCGAAAAAAATTTTGAAAAAAAAATTTTGAAATAAATTTCCAAAAAAAATTTTCGAAAAAAATTTTCGAAAAAATTTTCGAAAAAAATTTGAAAAAAATTTTCGAAAAAAAATTTGAAAAAAATTTTCGAAAAAAAATTTGAAAAAAAATTTTCGAAAAAAATTTTCGAAAAGATTTTCGAAAAAAATTTTCGAAAAAAATTTTCGAAAAAAAATTTGAAAAAAATTTTCGAAAAAAATATTGAAAAAAATTTTGGAAAAAATTTTCGAAAAAAATTTTGAAAAAAATTTTTGAAAAAAATTTTGAAAAAAATTTTGAAAAAAATTTTGAAAAAAATTTTGAAAAAAATTTCCAAAAAAATTTTTCGAAAAAAATTTTCGAAAAAAAATTTGAAAAAAATTTTCGAAAAAAATTTTGAAAAAAAATTTTGAAAAAAAATTTTCGAAAAAAATTTTGAAAAAAAAATTTCGAAAGAAATTTTGAAAAAAATTTTCGAAAAAAATTTTGAAAAAAATTTTGGAAAAAAATTTTCGAAAAAAATTTTGAAAAAAATTTTCGGAAAAAAATTTTGAAAAAAATTTTCGAAAAAAATATTGAAAAAAATTTTGAAAAAAAATTTTCGAAAAAAATTTTCGAAAAAAAATTTGAAAAAAATTTTCGAAAAAAATTTTGAAAAAAATTTTGAAAAAAATTTTGAAAAAAATTTTGAAAAAAAATTTTCGAAAAAAATTTTGAAAAAAAAATTTCGAAAAAAATTTCGAAAAAAATTTTCGAAAAAAATTCTGAGAAAAATTTTCGAAAAAAATTATAGAAAAAAATTTTGAAAAAAATTTTCGAAAAAAATTCTGAAAAAAATTTTCGAAAAAAATTTTTAAAAAAAATTTTTAAAAAAAATTTTCGAAAAAAATTTTGAAAAAAAAATTTCGAAAAAAATTTTGAAAAAAAAATTTCGAAAAAAATTTTGAAAAAAATTTTGAAAAAAAAATTTCGAAAAAAATTTTGAAAAAAATTTTGAGAAAAATTTTCGAAAAAAATTTTCGAAAAAAATTTTGAAAAAAATTTTCGAAAAAAATTTTCGAAAAAAATTTTCAAAAAAATTTTCGAAAAAAATTTTCGAAAAAAATTTCCAAAAAAAACTTTGGAAAAAAATTTTGAAAAAAATTTTGAAAAAAATTTTGAAGAAAAATTTTGAAAAAAATTTTCGAAAAAAATTTTGAAAAAAATTTTCGAAAAAAATTTTCGAAAAAAAATTTGAAAAAAATTTTGAAAAAAATTTTCGAAAAAAATTTTCGAAAGAAATATTGAAAAAAATTTTGAAAAAAAATTTTCGAAAAAAATTTTCGAAAAAAATTTTGAGAAAAATTTTCGAAAAAAATTTTCAAAAAAAATTTCGAAAAAAAATTTCGAAAAAAATTTTCGAAAAAAATTTTGAAAAAAAAATTTCGAAAAAAATATTGAAAAAAATTTTGAAAAAAAAATTTCGAAAAAAATTTTGAAAAAAAAATTTCGAAAAAAATTTTGAAAAAAATTTTCGAAAAAAATTTTGAAAAAAATTTTCGAAGAAAATTTTGAAAAAAAATTTTCGAAAAAAATTTTCGAAAAAAAATTTGGAAATAATTTTCGAAAAAAATTTCGAAAAAAATTTTGAAAAAAAATTTTCGAAAAAAATTTTGAAAAAAATTTTGAAAAAAAATTTTCGAAAAAAATTTTTAAGAAAAATTTTCGAAAAAAATTTTGCAAAAAAAATTTCGAAAAAAATTTTCAAAAAAAATTTTGAAAAAAATTTTCGAAAAAAATTTTGAAAAAAATTTTCGAAAAAAATTTTGAAAAAAATTTTCGAAAAAAATTTTGAAAAAAATTTTGGAAAAAAATGTTCAAAAAAAATTTAAAAAAAATTTTGAAAAAAATTTTCGAAAAAAATTTTCGAAAAAAATTTTGAAAAAAATTTTGAAAAAAAATTTCCAAAAATAATTTTCGAAAAAAATTTACGAAAAAATTTTCGAAAAAAATTTTGAAAAAAAATTTTCGAAAAAAATTTTGAAAAAAAATTTTCGAAAAAAATTTTGAAAAAAAATTTTCGAAAAAAATTTTCGAAAAAAATCTTGAAAAAAATTTTCAAAAAAAATTTTGAAAAAAATTTTCGAAAAAAATTTTGGAAAAAAATTTTGAAAAAAATTTTCGAAAAAAATTTTGGAAAAAAATTTTGAAATAAATTTTCGAAAAAAATTTTGAAAAAAATTTTCGAAAAAATTTTTTAAAAAAAATTTTCGAAAAAAATTTTGAAAAAAAAATTTTGAAATAAATTTTGAAAAAAAAATGTCGAAAAAAATTTCCAAAAAAAATTTTCGAAAAAAATTTTGAAAAAAATTTTGAAAAAAAATTTCCAAAAAAAATTTTCAAAAAAATTTTCGAAAAAAATTTTCGAAAGAAATTTTCAAAAAAAATTTTGAAAAAAATTTTCGAAAAAAATTTCGAAAAAAAATTTTCGAAATAAAATTTTGAAAAGAAATTTCGAAAAAAATTTTGAAAAAAATTTTCGATAAAATTTTGGAAAAAAATTTTCAAAAAAAATTTTGAAAAAAAAATTTCGAAAAAAAATTTTTTAAAAAATTTTCGAAAAAAATTTCGAAAAAAAATATTCGAAAAAAATTTTGAAAAAAAATTTCGAAAAAAATTTGGAAAAAAAAATTTCGAAAAAAATTTTCGAAAAAAATTTCGAAAAAATTTTCGAAAAAAAATTTTCGAATAATATTTTCGAAAAAAATTTTGAAAAAAAATTTCGAAAAAAAATTTCAAAACAATTTACGAAAAAAAATTTTCGAATAATATTTTCGAAAAAAATTTTGAAAAAAAAATTTGAAAAAAATTTTTGGAAAAAATTTCGAAAAAAAATTTTCGAAAAAAATTTCGAAAAAAAATTTTCGAAAAAAATTTTGAAAAAAAATTTCGAAAGAAATTTTCAAAAAAATTTTCGAAAAAATTTTGGAAAAACATTTTTCGAAAAAATTTCCAAAAAAATTTCGAAAAAAATTTCGAAAAAAAAATTTTCGAAAAAAATTTTGAATAAAATTTTCAAAAAAAAATTTTCGAAAAAAATTTTCGTAAAAAATATCGAAAAAAAATTTTCGAAAAAAATTTTCAATAAAATTTTCGAAAAAAATTTTCGAAAAAAATTTTGAAAAAAAAATTTCGAAAAAAATTTTAAAAAAAGAAATTTCAAAAAAAAATTTGAAAAAAAAATTTCGAAAAAAATTTTCGAAAAAAATTTTGAAAAAAAATTTTCGAAAAAAATTTTCGACAAAAATTTTCGAAAAAAATTTTGAAAAAAAATTTGGAAAAAAAAATTTTTGAAAAAATTTCGAAAAAAAATTCGAAAAAAAATTTTCGAAAAAAATTTCGAAAAAAAATTTTCGAAAAAAATTATGAAAAAAAATTTCGAAAAAAATTTTCAAAAAAATTTTCGAATAAATTTTGGAAAAAAATTTTTCGAAAAAAAAATTTTCAAAAAAATTTTCAACAAAATTTTCCAGAAAAAATTTCGAAAAAAATTTTCGAACAAAATTTCGAAAAAAATTTTCGAAAAAAATTTGGAAAAAAATTTGGAAAAAAATTTTCGAAAAAAATTTTGAAAAAAATTTTGAAAAAAATTTTGAAAAAAATTTTCGAAAAAAATTTTGAAAAAAATTTTGAAAAAAAATTTTGAAAAAAAATTTGAAAAAAAATTTTCGAAAAAAAATTTCGAAAAAAAATTTTCGAAAAAAATTTTGAAAAAAATTTTGAAAAAAAATTTCCAAAAAAAATTTTCAAAAAAATTTTCGAAAAAAAATTTTCGAAAGAAATTTTCAAAAAAAATTTTGAAAAAAATTTTGGAAAAAAATTTTCAAAAAAAATTTTGAAAAAAAAATTTCGAAAAAAAATTTTTTAAAAAATTTTCGAAAAAAATTTCGAAAAAAAATATTCGAAAAAAATTTTGAAAAAAAATTTCGAAAAAAATTTGGAAAAAAAAATTTCGAAAAAAATTTTCGAAAAAAATTTCGAAAAAATTTTCGAAAAAAAATTTTCGAATAATATTTTCGAAAAAAATTTTGAAAAAAAATTTCGAAAAAAAATTTCAAAACAATTTACGAAAAAATTTTGGAAAAAAATTTTTCGAAAAAAGTTTCCAAAAAAAATTTCAAAAAAAATTTTGAAAAAAATTTTCGAAAAAAAATTTTCGAAAAAAATTTTGAAAAAAATTTTCGAAAAAAATCCTAAAAAAATTTTCGAAAAATATTTTGAAATAAAATTTTCGAAAAAAATTTTCAAAAAAATTTTCGAAAAAATTTTGGAAAAAAATTTTTCGAAAAAAATTTTCAAAAAAAATTTCGAAAAAAATTTCGAAAAAAAAATTTTCGTAAAAAATATCGAAAAAAAATTTTTGAAAAAAATTTTGAATAAAATTTTCGAAAAAAAATATTGAACAAAATTTCAAAAAAAATTTTCAAAAAAATTTTCGAAAAAAATTTTGAAAAAAAATTTTGAAAAAAAATTTTCAAAAAAATTTTCGAAAAATTTTGGAAAAATTATTTTCGAAAAAATTTTCCTAAAAAAAATTTTGAAAAAAGTATCAAAAAATTTTTCGAAAAAAAAATTGAAAGAAAAATTCGAAAAAAATTTTCAAAAAAATTTTCGAAAAAATTTTGGAAAAAAATCTTTCGAAAAAAATTTTGAAAACAATTTTCGAAAAAAATTTCGAAAAAAATTTTGAAAAAAATTTTCGAAAAAAATTTCGAAAAAAAATTTTCGAAATAAAATTTTGAAAAGAAATTTCGAAAAAAATTTTGAAAAAAATTTTCGATAAAATTTTGGAAAAAAATTTTCAAAAAAAATTTTGAAAAAAAATTTTCGAAAAAAATTTTGAAAAAAAAATTTCGAAAAAAATTTTCGAAAAAAATTTTCGAAAAAAATTTTCAAAAAAAAATTTGAAAAAAGTTTTCGAAAAAAATTTCGAAAAAAATTTTCGAAAAAAATTTTGAAAAAAAAATTTCGAAAAAAATTTTGAAAAAAATTTTCGAAAAAAATTTTGAAAAAAAATTTTCGAAAAAAATTTTCGAAAAAAAATTTGAAAATAATTTTCGAAAAAAATTTCGAAAAAAATTTTGAAAAAAAATTTTCGAAAAAAATTTTGAAAAAAATTTTGAAAAAAAATTTTCGAAAAAAATTTTGAAGAAAAATTTTCGAAGAAAATTTTGCAAAAAAAATTTCGAAAAAAATTTTCAAAAAAAATTTTGAAAAAAATTTTCAAAAAAAATTTTGAAAAAAATTTTCGAAAAAAATTTTGAAAAAAATTTTCGAAAAAAATTTTGAAAAAAATTTTGTAAAAAAATGTTCAAAAAAAATTTGAAAAAAATTTTGAAAAAAAGTTTCGAGAAAAATTTTTTCGAAAAAAAATTTTGAAAAAAATTTTCGAAAAAAATTTTCGAAAAAAATTTTCGAAAAAAATTTTCAAAAAAATTTTCGAAAAAAATTTTCGAAAAAAATTTCCAAAAAAAACTTTGGAAAAAAATTTTGAAAAAAATTTTGAAGAAAAATTTTGAAAAAAATTTTCGAAAAAAATTTTGAAAAAAATTTTCGAAAAAAATTTTCGAAAAAAAATTTGAAAAAAATTTTGAAAAAAATTTTCGAAAGAAATATTGAAAAAAATTTTGAAAAAAAATTTTCGAAAAAAATTTTCGAAAAAAATTTTGAGAAAAATTTTCGAAAAAAATTTTCAAAAAAAATTTTGAAAAAAAATTTCGAAAAAAATTTTCGAAAAAAATTTTGAAAAAAAAATTTCGAAAAAAATATTGAAAAAAATTTTGAAAAAAAAATTTCGAAAAAAATTTTGAAAAAAAAATTTCGAAAAAAATTTTGAAAAAAATTTTCGAAAAAAATTTTGAAAAAAATTTTCGAAGAAAATTTTGAAAAAAAATTTTCGAAAAAAATTTTCGAAAAAAAATTTGAAAATAATTTTCGAAAAAAATTTCGAAAAAAATTTTGAAAAAAAATTTTCGAAAAATATTTTGAAAAAAATTTTGAAAAAAAAATTTCGAAAAAAATTTTGAAAAAAATTTTCGAAAAAAATTTTGAAAAAAAATTTGAAAAAAATTTTGAAAAAAATTTTGAAAAAAAATTTTCGAAAAAAATTTTGAAAAAAAAATTTCGAAAAAAATTTTGAAAAAAATTTTCAAAAAAAAATTTTGAAAAAAATTTTCGAAAAAAATTTTGAAAAAAAAATTTCGAAAAAAATTTTCGAAAAAAATTTTGAAAAAAAATTTTCGAAAAAAATTTTGAAAAAAAAATTTCAAAAAAAAAAATTTAAAAAAAAAAATTTCGAAAAAAATTTTGAAAAAAATTTTCGAAAAAAATTTTGAAAAAAATTTTCGAAAAAAATTTTGAAAAAAAATTTTCGAAAAAAATTTTCGAAAAAAAATTTGAAAATAATTTTCGAAAAAAATTTCGAAAAAATTTTGAAAAAAAATTTTCGAAAAAAATTTTGAAAAAAATTTTGAAAAAAAATTTTCGAAAAAAATTTTGAAGAAAAATTTTCGAAGAAAATTTTGCAAAAAAAATTTCGAAAAAAATTTTCAAAAAAAATTTTGAAAAAAATTTTCAAAAAAAATTTTGAAAAAAATTTTCGAAAAAAATTTTGAAAAAAATTTTCGAAAAAAATTTTGAAAAAAATTTTGGAAAAAAATGTTCAAAAAAAATTTGAAAAAAATTTTGAAAAAAAGTTTCCAAAAATAATTTACGAAAAAAATTTACGAAAAAATTTTCGAAAAAAATTTTCAAAAAAATTTTGAAAAAAATTTTGAAAAAAAGTTTCCAAAAATAATTTACGAAAAAAATTTACGAAAAAATTTTCGAAAAAAATTTTCAAAAAAAATTTTGAAAAAAATTTTCGAAAAACATTTTGGAAAAAAATTTTAAAAAAAATTTTGGAAAAAAATTTTGGAAAAAAATTTTGAAATAAATTTTCGAAAAAAATTTTGAAAAAAATTTTCGAAAAAAATTTTTAAAAAAATTTTCGAAAAAAATTTTGAAAAAAAAATTTTGAAATAAATTTTGAAAAAAAAATGTCGAAAAAAATTTCCAAAAAAAATTTTCGAAAAAAATTTTCGAAAAAATTTTCGAAAAAAATTTGAAAAAAATTTTCGAAAAAAAATTTGAAAAAAAATTTTCGAAAAAAATTTTCGAAAAGATTTTCGAAAAAAATTTTCGAAAAAAAATTTGAAAAAAATTTTCGAAAAAAATATTGAAAAAAATTTAAAAAAAAAATTTTCGAAAAAAATTTTGAAAAAAAATTTTCGAAAAAAATTTTGAAAAAAATTTTCGAAAAAAATTTTCGAAAAAAATTTTGAAAAAAATTTTCGAAAAAAATTTTGGAAAAAAATTTTGAAATAAATTTTCGAAAAAAATTTTGAAAAAAATTTTCGAAAAAATTTTTCAAAAAATTTTCGAAAAAAATTTTGAAAAAAAAATTTTGAAATAAATTTCCAAAAAAAATTTTCGAAAAAAATTTTCGAAAAAATTTTCGAAAAAAATTTGAAAAAAATTTTCGAAAAAAAATTTGAAAAAAAATTTTCGAAAAAAATTTTCGAAAAGATTTTCGAAAAAAATTTTCGAAAAAAAATTTGAAAAAAATTTTCGAAAAAAATATTGAAAAAAATTTTGGAAAAAATTTTCGAAAAAAATTTTGAAAAAAAAATTTCGAAAAAAATTTTGAAAAAAATTTTCCAAAAAAAATTTTGAAAAAAATTTTGAAAAAAAATTTTCGAAAAAAATTTTGAAAAAAAAATTTCGAAAAAAATATTGAAAAAAATTTTCGAAAAAAATTTTCGAAAAAAATTTTGAAAAAAATTTTTGAAAAAAATTTTGAAAAAAATTTTGAAAAAAATTTTGAAAAAAATTTTGAAAAAAATTTCCAAAAAAAATTTTCGAAAAAAATTTTCGAAAAAAAATTTGAAAAAAATTTTCGAAAAAAATTTTGAAAAAAAATTTTGAAAAAAAATTTTCGAAAAAAATTTTGAAAAAAAAATTTCGAAAGAAATTTTGAAAAAAATTTTCGAAAAAAATTTTAAAAAAAATTTTGGAAAAAAATTTTCGAAAAAAATTTTGAAAAAAATTTTCGAAAAAAATTTTCGAAAAAAATTTTCGAAAAAAATTTTGAAAAAAATTTTCGAAAAAAGTTTTGAAAAAAAATTTTCGAAAAAAATTTTGAAAAAAAAATTTCGAAAAAAATTTTCGAGAAAAATTTTGAAAAAAATTTTCGAAAAAAATTTTGAAAAAAATTTTGAAAAAAATTTTCGAAAAAAATTTTGAAAAAAATTTTCGAAAAAAATTTTCGAAAAAAATTTTGAAAAAATTTTTGAAAAAAATTTTGAAAAAAAATTTTGAAAAAAAATTTTGAAAAAAAATTTTCGAAAAAAATTTTGAAAAAAAAATTTCGAAAAAAATTTTCGAAAAAAATTTTCGAAAAAAATTTTCAAAAAAAAATTTGAAAAAAATTTTCGAAAAAAATATTGAAAAAAATTTTGAAAAAAAATTTTCGAAAAAAATTTTGAAAAAAAAATTTCGAAAAAAATTTTGAAAAAAATTTTGAAAAAAATTTTGAAAAAAAATTTCCAAAAAAAATTTTCGAAAAAAATTTTCGAAAAAAATTTTGAAAAAAATTTTCGAAAAAAATTTTCGAAAAAAAATTTGAAAAAAATTTTCGAAAAAAATTTTGAAAAAAATTTTGAAAAAAATTTTGAAAAAAATTTTGAAAAAAAATTTTCGAAAAAAATTTTGAAAAAAAAATTTCGAAAAAAATTTCGAAAAAAATTTTCGAAAAAAATTCTGAGAAAAATTTTCGAAAAAAATTATAGAAAAAAATTTTGAAAAAAATTTTCGAAAAAAATTCTGAAAAAAATTTTCGAAAAAAATTTTTAAAAAAAATTTTTAAAAAAAATTTTCGAAAAAAATTTTGAAAAAAAAATTTCGAAAAAAATTTTGAAAAAAAAATTTCGAAAAAAATTTTGAAAAAAATTTTGAAAAAAAAATTTCGAAAAAAATTTTGAAAAAAATTTTGAGAAAAATTTTCGAAAAAAATTTTCAAAAAAAATTTTGAAAAAAATTTTCGAAAAAAATTTTGGAAAAAAATTTTCAAAAAAAACTTTGGAAAAAAATTTTGAAAAAAATTTTTGGAAAAAATTTCGAAAAAAAATTTTCGAAAAAAATTTCGAAAAAACATTTTCGAAAAAAATTTTGAAAAAAAATTTCGAAAGAAATTTTCAAAAAAATTTTCGAAAAAATTTTGGAAAAACATTTTTCGAAAAAATTTTCAAAAAAATTTTCGAAAAAAATTTCGAAAAAAAAATTTTCGAAAAAAATTTTGAATAAAATTTTCAAAAAAAAATTTTTGAAAAAAATTTTCGTAAAAAATATCGAAAAAAAATTTTCGAAAAAAATTTTCAATAAAATTTTCGAAAAAAATTTTCAATAAAATTTTCGAAAAAAATTTTGAAAAAAAAATTTCGAAAAAAATTTTAAAAAAAGAAATTTCAAAAAAAAATTCGAAAAAAAATTTTCGAAAAAAATTTCGAAAAAAAATTTTCGAAAAAAATTATGAAAAAAAATTTCGAAAAAAATTTTCAAAAAAATTTTCGAATAAATTTTGGAAAAAAATTTTTCGAAAAAAAAATTTTCAAAAAAATTTTCAACAAAATTTTCCAGAAAAAATTTCGAAAAAAATTTTCGAACAAAATTTCGAAAAAAATTTTCGAAAAAAATTTGGAAAAAAATTTGGAAAAAAATTTTCGAAAAAAATTTTGAAAAAAATTTTGAAAAAAATTTTGAAAAAAATTTTCGAAAAAAATTTTCGAAAAAAATTTTCGAAAAAAATTTTCAAAAAAAAATTTGAAAAAAGTTTTCGAAAAAAATTTCGAAAAAAATTTTCGAAAAAAATTTTGAAAAAAAAATTTCGAAAAAAATTTTCAAAAAAAATTATAAAAAAAATTTTCGAAAAAAATTTTGAAAAAAATTTTCGAAAAATATTTTGAAAAAAATTTTGAAAAAAAAATTTCGAAAAAAATTTTGAAAAAAATTTTCGAAAAAAATTTTGAAAAAAAATTTGAAAAAAATTTTGAAAAAAATTTTGAAAAAAAATTTTCGAAAAAAATTTTGAAAAAAAAATTTCGAAAAAAATTTTCGAAAAAAATTTTGAAAAAAAAATTTCGAAAAAAATTTTCGAAAAAAATTTTGAAAAAAAATTTTCGAAAAAAATTTTGAAAAAAAAATTTCAAAAAAAAAAATTGAAAAAAAAAAATTTCGAAAAAAATTTTGAAAAAAATTTTCGAAAAAAATTTTGAAAAAAATTTTCGAAAAAAATTTTGAAAAAAAATTTTCGAAAAAAATTTTCGAAAAAAAATTTGAAAATAATTTTCGAAAAAAATTTCGAAAAAATTTTGAAAAAAAATTTTCGAAAAAAATTTTGAAAAAAATTTTGAAAAAAAATTTTCGAAAAAAATTTTGAAGAAAAATTTTCGAAGAAAATTTTGCAAAAAAAATTTCGAAAAAAATTTTCAAAAAAAATTTTGAAAAAAATTTTCAAAAAAAATTTTGAAAAAAATTTTCGAAAAAAATTTTGAAAAAAATTTTCGAAAAAAATTTTGAAAAAAATTTTGGAAAAAAATGTTCAAAAAAAATTTGAAAAAAATTTTGAAAAAAAGTTTCGAGAAAAATTTCCAAAAAAAAATTTGAAAAAAATTTTGAAAAAAAATGTTCAAAAAAAATTTGAAAAAAGTTTTCGAAAAAAATTTCGAAAAAAATTTTCGAAAAAAATTTTGAAAAAAAAATTTCGAAAAAAATTTTCAAAAAAAATTATGAAAAAAATTTTCGAAAAAAATTTTGAAAAAAATTTTCGAAAAATATTTTGAAAAAAATTTTGAAAAAAAAATTTCGAAAAAAATTTTGAAAAAAATTTTCGAAAAAAATTTTGAAAAAAAATTTGAAAAAAATTTTGAAAAAAATTTTGAAAAAAAATTTTCGAAAAAAATTTTGAAAAAAAAATTTCGAAAAAAATTTTCGAAAAAAATTTTGAAAAAAAAATTTCGAAAAAAATTTTCGAAAAAAATTTTGAAAAAAAATTTTCGAAAAAAATTTTGAAAAAAAAATTTCAAAAAAAAAAATTGAAAAAAAAAAATTTCGAAAAAAATTTTGAAAAAAATTTTCGAAAAAAATTTTGAAAAAAATTTTCGAAAAAAATTTTGAAAAAAAATTTTCGAAAAAAATTTTCGAAAAAAAATTTGAAAATAATTTTCGAAAAAAATTTCGAAAAAATTTTGAAAAAAAATTTTCGAAAAAAATTTTGAAAAAAATTTTGAAAAAAAATTTTCGAAAAAAATTTTGAAGAAAAATTTTCGAAGAAAATTTTGCAAAAAAAATTTCGAAAAAAATTTTCAAAAAAAATTTTGAAAAAAATTTTCAAAAAAAATTTTGAAAAAAATTTTCGAAAAAAATTTTGAAAAAAATTTTCGAAAAAAATTTTGAAAAAAATTTTGGAAAAAAATGTTCAAAAAAAATTTGAAAAAAATTTTGAAAAAAAGTTTCGAGAAAAATTTCCAAAAAAAAATTTGAAAAAAATTTTGAAAAAAAATGTTCAAAAAAAATTTGAAAAAAGTTTTCGAAAAAAATTTCGAAAAAAATTTTCGAAAAAAATTTTGAAAAAAAAATTTCGAAAAAAATTTTCAAAAAAAATTATGAAAAAAATTTTCGAAAAAAATTTTGAAAAAAATTTTCGAAAAATATTTTGAAAAAAATTTTGAAAAAAAAATTTCGAAAAAAATTTTGAAAAAAATTTTCGAAAAAAATTTTGAAAAAAAATTTGAAAAAAATTTTGAAAAAAATTTTGAAAAAAAATTTTCGAAAAAAATTTTGAAAAAAAAATTTCGAAAAAAATTTTCGAAAAAAATTTTGAAAAAAAAATTTCGAAAAAAATTTTCGAAAAAAATTTTGAAAAAAAATTTTCGAAAAAAATTTTGAAAAAAAAATTTCAAAAAAAAAAATTGAAAAAAAAAAATTTCGAAAAAAATTTTGAAAAAAATTTTCGAAAAAAATTTTGAAAAAAATTTTCGAAAAAAATTTTGAAAAAAAATTTTCGAAAAAAATTTTCGAAAAAAAATTTGAAAATAATTTTCGAAAAAAATTTCGAAAAAATTTTGAAAAAAAATTTTCGAAAAAAATTTTGAAAAAAATTTTGAAAAAAAATTTTCGAAAAAAATTTTGAAGAAAAATTTTCGAAGAAAATTTTGCAAAAAAAATTTCGAAAAAAATTTTCAAAAAAAATTTTGAAAAAAATTTTCAAAAAAAATTTTGAAAAAAATTTTCGAAAAAAATTTTGAAAAAAATTTTCGAAAAAAATTTTGAAAAAAATTTTGGAAAAAAATGTTCAAAAAAAATTTGAAAAAAATTTTGAAAAAAAGTTTCGAGAAAAATTTCCAAAAAAAAATTTGAAAAAAATTTTGAAAAAAAATTTCCAAAAATAATTTACGAAAAAAATTTACGAAAAAATTTTCGAAAAAAATTTTCAAAAAAAATTTTGAAAAAAATTTTCGAAAAACATTTTGGAAAAAAATTTTGAAAAAAATTTTGGAAAAAAATTTTGGAAAAAAATTTTGAAATAAATTTTCGAAAAAAATTTTGAAAAAAATTTTCGAAAAAAATTTTGAAAAAAATTTTCGAAAAAAATTTTTAAAAAAATTTTCGAAAAAAATTTTGAAAAAAAAATTTTGAAATAAATTTTGAAAAAAAAATGTCGAAAAAAATTTCCAAAAAAAATTTTCGAAAAAAATTTTCGAAAAAATTTTCGAAAAAAATTTGAAAAAAAATTTTCGAAAAAAATTTTCGAAAAGATTTTCGAAAAAAATTTTCGAAAAAAAATTTGAAAAAAATTTTCGAAAAAAATATTGAAAAAAATTTAAAAAAAAAATTTTCGAAAAAAATTTTGAAAAAAAATTTTCGAAAAAAATTTTGAAAAAAATTTTCGAAAAAAATTTTGAAAAAAATTTTCGAAAAAAATTTTGAAAAAAAATTTTGAAATAAATTTTCGAAAAAAATTTTGAAAAAAATTTTCGAAAAAATTTTTCAAAAAATTTTCGAAAAAAATTTTGAAAAAAAAATTTTGAAATAAATTTCCAAAAAAAATTTTCGAAAAAAATTTTCGAAAAAATTTTCGAAAAAAATTTGAAAAAAATTTTCGAAAAAAAATTTGAAAAAAATTTTCGAAAAAAAATTTGAAAAAAAATTTTCGAAAAAAATTTTCGAAAAGATTTTCGAAAAAAATTTTCGAAAAAAATTTTCGAAAAAAAATTTGAAAAAAATTTTCGAAAAAAATATTGAAAAAAATTTTGGAAAAAATTTTCGAAAAAAATTTTGAAAAAAAAATTTCGAAAAAAATTTTGAAAAAAATTTTCCAAAAAAAATTTTGAAAAAAATTTTGAAAAAAAATTTTCGAAAAAAATTTTGAAAAAAAAATTTCGAAAAAAATATTGAAAAAAATTTTCGAAAAAAATTTTCGAAAAAAATTTTGAAAAAAATTTTTGAAAAAAATTTTGAAAAAAATTTTGAAAAAAATTTTGAAAAAAATTTTGAAAAAAATTTCCAAAAAAATTTTTCGAAAAAAATTTTCGAAAAAAAATTTGAAAAAAATTTTCGAAAAAAATTTTGAAAAAAAATTTTGAAAAAAAATTTTCGAAAAAAATTTTGAAAAAAAAATTTCGAAAGAAATTTTGAAAAAAATTTTCGAAAAAAATTTTGAAAAAAATTTTGGAAAAAAATTTTCGAAAAAAATTTTGAAAAAAATTTTCGAAAAAAATTTTCGAAAAAAATTTTCGAAAAAAATTTTGAAAAAAATTTTCGAAAAAAGTTTTGAAAAAAAATTTTCGAAAAAAATTTTGAAAAAAAAATTTCGAAAAAAATTTTCGAGAAAAATTTTGAAAAAAATTTTCGAAAAAAATTTTGAAAAAAATTTTGAAAAAAATTTTCGAAAAAAATTTTGAAAAAAATTTTCGAAAAAAATTTTCGAAAAAAATTTTGAAAAAATTTTTGAAAAAAATTTTGAAAAAAAATTTTGAAAAAAAATTTTGAAAAAAAATTTTCGAAAAAAATTTTGAAAAAAAAATTTCGAAAAAAATTTTCGAAAAAAATTTTCGAAAAAAATTTTCAAAAAAAAATTTGAAAAAAATTTTCGAAAAAAATATTGAAAAAAATTTTGAAAAAAAATTTTCGAAAAAAATTTTGAAAAAAAAATTTCGAAAAAAATTTTGAAAAAAATTTTGAAAAAAATTTTGAAAAAAAATTTCCAAAAAAAATTTTCGAAAAAAATTTTCGGAAAAAAATTTTGAAAAAAATTTTCGAAAAAAATTTTCGAAAAAAAATTTGAAAAAAATTTTCGAAAAAAATTTTGAAAAAAATTTTGAAAAAAATTTTGAAAAAAATTTTGAAAAAAAATTTTCGAAAAAAATTTTGAAAAAAAAATTTCGAAAAAAATTTCGAAAAAAATTTTCGAAAAAAATTCTGAGAAAAATTTTCGAAAAAAATTATAGAAAAAAATTTTGAAAAAAATTTTCGAAAAAAATTCTGAAAAAAATTTTCGAAAAAAATTTTTAAAAAAAATTTTTAAAAAAAATTTTCGAAAAACATTTTGAAAAAAAAATTTCGAAAAAAATTTTGAAAAAAAAATTTCGAAAAAAATTTTGAAAAAAATTTTGAAAAAAAAATTTCGAAAAAAATTTTGAAAAAAATTTTGAGAAAAATTTTCGAAAAAAATTTTCGAAAAAAATTTTGAAAAAAATTTTCGAAAAAAATTTTCGAAAAAAATTTTCAAAAAAATTTTCGAAAAAAATTTTCGAAAAAAATTTCCAAAAAAAACTTTGGAAAAAAATTTTGAAAAAAATTTTGAAAAAAATTTTGAAGAAAAATTTTGAAAAAAATTTTCGAAAAAAATTTTGAAAAAAATTTTCGAAAAAAATTTTCGAAAAAAAATTTGAAAAAAATTTTGAAAAAAATTTTCGAAAAAAATTTTCGAAAGAAATATTGAAAAAAATTTTGAAAAAAAATTTTCGAAAAAAATTTTCGAAAAAAATTTTGAGAAAAATTTTCGAAAAAAATTTTCAAAAAAAATTTCGAAAAAAAATTTCGAAAAAAATTTTCGAAAAAAATTTTGAAAAAAAAATTTCGAAAAAAATATTGAAAAAAATTTTGAAAAAAAAATTTCGAAAAAAATTTTGAAAAAAAAATTTCGAAAAAAATTTTGAAAAAAATTTTCGAAAAAAATTTTGAAAAAAATTTTCGAAGAAAATTTTGAAAAAAAATTTTCGAAAAAAATTTTCGAAAAAAAATTTGGAAATAATTTTCGAAAAAAATTTCGAAAAAAATTTTGAAAAAAAATTTTCGAAAAAAATTTTGAAAAAAATTTTGAAAAAAAATTTTCGAAAAAAATTTTTAAGAAAAATTTTCGAAAAAAATTTTGCAAAAAAAATTTCGAAAAAAATTTTCAAAAAAAATTTTGAAAAAAATTTTCGAAAAAAATTTTGAAAAAAATTTTCGAAAAAAATTTTGAAAAAAATTTTCGAAAAAAATTTTGAAAAAAATTTTGGAAAAAAATGTTCAAAAAAAATTTAAAAAAAATTTTGAAAAAAATTTTCGAAAAAAATTTTCGAAAAAAATTTTGAAAAAAATTTTGAAAAAAAATTTCCAAAAATAATTTTCGAAAAAAATTTACGAAAAAATTTTCGAAAAAAATTTTGAAAAAAAATTTTCGAAAAAAATTTTGAAAAAAAATTTTCGAAAAAAATTTTGAAAAAAAATTTTCGAAAAAAATCTTGAAAAAAATTTTCAAAAAAAATTTTGAAAAAAATTTTCGAAAAAAATTTTGGAAAAAAATTTTGAAAAAAATTTTCGAAAAAAATTTTGGAAAAAAATTTTGAAATAAATTTTCGAAAAAAATTTTGAAAAAAATTTTCGAAAAAATTTTTTAAAAAAAATTTTCGAAAAAAATTTTGAAAAAAAAATTTTGAAATAAATTTTGAAAAAAAAATGTCGAAAAAAATTTCCAAAAAAAATTTTCGAAAAAAATTTTGAAAAAAATTTTGAAAAAAAATTTCCAAAAAAAATTTTCAAAAAAATTTTCGAAAAAAATTTTCGAAAGAAATTTTCAAAAAAAATTTTGAAAAAAATTTTCGAAAAAAATTTCGAAAAAAAATTTTCGAAATAAAATTTTGAAAAGAAATTTCGAAAAAAATTTTGAAAAAAATTTTCGATAAAATTTTGGAAAAAAATTTTCAAAAAAAATTTTGAAAAAAAAATTTCGAAAAAAAATTTTTTAAAAAATTTTCGAAAAAAATTTCGAAAAAAAATATTCGAAAAAAATTTTGAAAAAAAATTTCGAAAAAAATTTGGAAAAAAAAATTTCGAAAAAAATTTTCGAAAAAAATTTCGAAAAAATTTTCGAAAAAAAATTTTCGAATAATATTTTCGAAAAAAATTTTGAAAAAAAATTTCGAAAAAAAATTTCAAAACAATTTACGAAAAAAAATTTTCGAATAATATTTTCGAAAAAAATTTTGAAAAAAAAATTTGAAAAAAATTTTTGGAAAAAATTTCGAAAAAAAATTTTCGAAAAAAATTTCGAAAAAAAATTTTCGAAAAAAATTTTGAAAAAAAATTTCGAAAGAAATTTTCAAAAAAATTTTCGAAAAAATTTTGGAAAAACATTTTTCGAAAAAATTTCCAAAAAAATTTTCGAAAAAAATTTCGAAAAAAAAATTTTCGAAAAAAATTTTGAATAAAATTTTCAAAAAAAAATTTTCGAAAAAAATTTTCGTAAAAAATATCGAAAAAAAATTTTCGAAAAAAATTTTCAATAAAATTTTCGAAAAAAATTTTCGAAAAAAATTTTGAAAAAAAAATTTCGAAAAAAATTTTAAAAAAAGAAATTTCAAAAAAAAATTTGAAAAAAAAATTTCGAAAAAAATTTTCGAAAAAAATTTTGAAAAAAAATTTTCGAAAAAAATTTTCGACAAAAATTTTCGAAAAAAATTTTGAAAAAAAATTTGGAAAAAAAAATTTTTGAAAAAATTTCGAAAAAAAATTCGAAAAAAAATTTTCGAAAAAAATTTCGAAAAAAAATTTTCGAAAAAAATTATGAAAAAAAATTTCGAAAAAAATTTTCAAAAAAATTTTCGAATAAATTTTGGAAAAAAATTTTTCGAAAAAAAAATTTTCAAAAAAATTTTCAACAAAATTTTCCAGAAAAAATTTCGAAAAAAATTTTCGAACAAAATTTCGAAAAAAATTTTCGAAAAAAATTTGGAAAAAAATTTGGAAAAAAATTTTCGAAAAAAATTTTGAAAAACATTTTGAAAAAAATTTTGAAAAAAATTTTCGAAAAAAATTTTGAAAAAAATTTTGAAAAAAAATTTTGAAAAAAAATTTGAAAAAAAATTTTCGAAAAAAAATTTCGAAAAAAAATTTTCGAAAAAAATTTTGAAAAAAATTTTGAAAAAAAATTTCCAAAAAAAATTTTCAAAAAAATTTTCGAAAAAAAATTTTCGAAAGAAATTTTCAAAAAAAATTTTGAAAAAAATTTTGGAAAAAAATTTTCAAAAAAAATTTTGAAAAAAAAATTTCGAAAAAAAATTTTTTAAAAAATTTTCGAAAAAAATTTCGAAAAAAAATATTCGAAAAAAATTTTGAAAAAAATTTCGAAAAAAATTTGGAAAAAAAAATTTCGAAAAAAATTTTCGAAAAAAATTTCGAAAAAATTTTCGAAAAAAATTTCGAAAAAATTTTCGAAAAAAAATTTTCGAATAATATTTTCGAAAAAAATTTTGAAAAAAAATTTCGAAAAAAAATTTCAAAACAATTTACGAAAAAATTTTGGAAAAAAATTTTTCGAAAAAAGTTTCCAAAAAAAATTTCAAAAAAAATTTTGAAAAAAATTTTCGAAAAAAAATTTTCGAAAAAAATTTTGAAAAAAATTTTCGAAAAAAATTCCAAAAAAAATTTTCGAAAAAAATTTTGAAATAAAATTTTCGAAAAAAATTTTCAAAAAAATTTTCGAAAAAATTTTGGAAAAAAATTTTTCGAAAAAAATTTTCAAAAAAAATTTCGAAAAAAATTTCGAAAAAAAAATTTTCGTAAAAAATATCGAAAAAAAATTTTTGAAAAAAATTTTGAATAAAATTTTCGAAAAAAAATATTGAACAAAATTTCAAAAAAAATTTTCAAAAAAATTTTCGAAAAAAATTTTGAAAAAAAATTTTGAAAAAAAATTTTCAAAAAAATTTTCGAAAAATTTTGGAAAAATTATTTTCGAAAAAATTTTCCTAAAAAAAATTTTGAAAAAAGTATCAAAAAATTTTTCGAAAAAAAAATTGAAAGAAAAATTCGAAAAAAATTTTCAAAAAAATTTTCGAAAAAATTTTGGAAAAAAATCTTTCGAAAAAAATTTTGAAAACAATTTTCGAAAAAAATTTCGAAAAAAATTTTGAAAAAAATTTTCGAAAAAAATTTCGAAAAAAAATTTTCGAAATAAAATTTTGAAAAGAAATTTCGAAAAAAATTTTGAAAAAAATTTTCGATAAAATTTTGGAAAAAAATTTTCAAAAAAAATTTTGAAAAAAAATTTTCGAAAAAAATTTTGAAAAAAAAATTTCGAAAAAAATTTTCGAAAAAAATTTTCGAAAAAAATTTTCAAAAAAAAATTTGAAAAAAGTTTTCGAAAAAAATTTCGAAAAAAATTTTCGAAAAAAATTTTGAAAAAAAAATTTCGAAAAAAATTTTGAAAAAAATTTTCGAAAAAAATTTTGAAAAAAAATTTTCGAAAAATATTTTCGAAAAAAAATTTGAAAATAATTTTCGAAAAAAATTTCGAAAAAAATTTTGAAAAAAAATTTTCGAAAAAAATTTTGAAAAAAATTTTGAAAAAAAATTTTCGAAAAAAATTTTGAAGAAAAATTTTCGAAGAAAATTTTGCAAAAAAAATTTCGAAAAAAATTTTCAAAAAAAATTTTGAAAAAAATTTTCAAAAAAAATTTTGAAAAAAATTTTCGAAAAAAATTTTGAAAAAAATTTTCGAAAAAAATTTTGAAAAAAATTTTGTAAAAAAATGTTCAAAAAAAATTTGAAAAAAATTTTGAAAAAAAGTTTCGAGAAAAATTTCCAAAAAAAAATTTGAAAAAAATTTTGAAAAAAAATTTCCAAAAATAATTTACGAAAAAAATTTACGAAAAAATTTTCGAAAAAAATTTTCAAAAAAAATTTTGAAAAAAATTTTCGAAAAAAATTTTGGAAAAAAATTTTGAAAAAAATTTTGGAAAAAAATTTTGGAAAAAAATTTTGAAATAAATTTTCGAAAAAAATTTTGAAAAAAATTTTCGAAAAAAATTTTTAAAAAAATTTTCGAAAAAAATTTTGAAAAAAAAATTTTGAAATAAATTTTGAAAAAAAAATGTCGAAAAAAATTTCCAAAAAAAATTTTCGAAAAAAATTTTCGAAAAAATTTTCGAAAAAAATTTGAAAAAAATTTTCGAAAAAAAATTTGAAAAAAAATTTTCGAAAAAAATTTTCGAAAAGATTTTCGAAAAAAATTTTCGAAAAAAAATTTGAAAAAAATTTTCGAAAAAAATATTGAAAAAAATTTTAAAAAAAAATTTTCGAAAAAAATTTTGAAAAAAAATTTTCGAAAAAAATTTTGAAAAAAATTTTCGAAAAAAATTTTTGAAAAAAATTTTGAAAAAAATTTTTGAAAAAAATTTTGAAAAAAATTTTCGAAAAAAATTTTCGAAAAAAATTTTGGAAAAAAATTTTGAAATAAATTTTCGAAAAAAATTTTGAAAAAAATTTTCGAAAAAATTTTTTAAAAAATTTTCGAAAAAAATTTTGAAAAAAAAATTTTGAAATAAATTTCCAAAAAAAATTTTCGAAAAAAATTTTCGAAAAAATTTTCGAAAAAAATTTGAAAAAAATTTTCGAAAAAAAATTTGAAAAAAATTTTCGAAAAAATATTTGAAAAAAAATTTTCGAAAAAAATTTTCGAAAAGATTTTCGAAAAAAATTTTCGAAAAAAAATTTTCGAAAAAAATATTGAAAAAAATTTTGGAAAAAATTTTCGAAAAAAATTTTGAAAAAAAAATTTCGAAAAAAATTTTCCAAAAAAAATTTTGAAAAAAATTTTGAAAAAAAATTTTCGAAATAAATTTTGAAAAAAAAATTTCGAAAAAAATATTGAAAAAAATTTTCGAAAAAAATTTTCGAAAAAAATTTTGAAAAAAATTTTTGAAAAAAATTTTGAAAAAAATTTTGAAAAAAATTTTGAAAAAAATTTCCAAAAAAAATTTTCGAAAAAAATTTTCGAAAAAAAATTTGAAAAAAATTTTCGAAAAAAATTTTGAAAAAAAATTTTGAAAAAAAATTTTCGAAAAAAATTTTCGAAAAAAATTTTGAAAAAAATTTTCGAAAAAAATTTTCGAAAAAAATTTTGAAAAAATTTTCGAAAAAAATTTTGAAAAAAAATTTTGAAAAAAAATTTTGAAAAAAAATTTTCCAAAAAAATTTTGAAAAAAAAATTTCGAAAAAAATTTTCGAAAAAAATTTTCAAAAAAAAATTTGAAAAAAATTTTCGAAAAAAATATTGAAAAAAATTTTGAAAAAAAATTTTCGAAAAAAATTTTGAAAAAAAAATTTCGAAAAAAATTTTGAAAAAAATTTTGAAAAAAATTTTGAAAAAAAATTTCCAAAAAAAATTTTCGAAAAAAATTTTCGAAAAAAATTTTGAAAAAAATTTTCGAAAAAAATTTTCGAAAAAAAATTTGAAAAAAGTTTCGAAAAAAATTTTGAAAAAAATTTTGAAAAAAATTTTGAAAAAAATTTTGAAAAAAATTTTGAAAAAAAATTTTCGAAAAAAATTTTGAAAAAATAATTTCGAAAAAAATTTCGAAAAAAATTTTCGAAAAAAATTCTGAGAAAAATTTTCGAAAAAAATTATAGAAAAAAATTTTGAAAAAAATTTTCGAAAAAAATTTTCGAAAAAAATTCTGAAAAAAATTTTCGAAAAAAATTTTTAAAAAAAATTTTTGAAAAAAATTTTCGAAAAAAATTTTGAAAAAAAAATTTCGAAAAAAATTTTGAAAAAAAAATTTCGAAAAAAATTTTGAAAAAAATTTTGAAAAAAAAATTTCGAAAAAAATTTTGAAAAAAATTTTGAGAAAAATTTTCGAAAAAAATTTTCGAAAAAAATTTTGAAAAAAATTTTCGAAAAAAATTTTCGAAAAAAATTTTCGAAAAAAATTTTCAAAAAAATTTTCGAAAAAAATTTTCGAAAAAAATTTCCAAAAAAAACTTTGGAAAAAAATTTTGAAAAAAATTTTGAAAAAAATTTTGAAGAAAAATTTTGAAAAAAATTTTCGAAAAAAATTTTGAAAAAAATTTTCGAAAAAAATTTTCGAAAAAAAATTTGAAAAAAATTTTGAAAAAAATTTTCGAAAGAAATATTGAAAAAAATTTTGAAAAAAAATTTTCGAAAAAAATTTTCGAAAAAAATTTTGAGAAAAATTTTCGAAAAAAATTTTCAAAAAAAATTTTGAAAAAAAATTTCGAAAAAAATTTTCGAAAAAAATTTTGAAAAAAAAATTTCGAAAAAAATATTGAAAAAAATTTTGAAAAAAAAATTTCGAAAAAAATTTTGAAAAAAAAATTTCGAAAAAAATTTTGAAAAAAATTTTCGAAAAAAATTTTGAAAAAAATTTTCGAAGAAAATTTTGAAAAAAAATTTTCGAAAAAAATTTTCGAAAAAAAATTTGAAAATAATTTTCGAAAAAAATTTCGAAAAAAATTTTGAAAAAAAATTTTCGAAAAAAATTTTGAAAAAAATTTTGAAAAAAAATTTTCGAAAAAAATTTTGAAGAAAAATTTTCGAAAAAAATTTTGCAAAAAAAATTTCGAAAAAAATTTTCAAAAAAAATTTTGAAAAAAATTTTCGAAAAAAATTTTGAAAAAAATTTTCGAAAAAAATTTTGAAAAAAATTTTCGAAAAAAATTTTGAAAAAAATTTTCGAAAAAAATGTTCAAAAAAAATTTTAAAAAAATTTTGAAAAAAATTTTCGAAAAAAATTTTCGAAAAAAATTTTGAAAAAAATTTTGAAAAAAAATTTCCAAAAATAATTTTCGAAAAAAATTTACGAAAAAATTTTCGAAAAAAATTTTGAAAAAAAATTTTCGAAAAAAATTTTGAAAAAAAAATTTCGAAAAAAATTTTCGAAAAAAATTTTGAAAAAAATTTTCAAAAAAAATTTTGAAAAAAATTTTCGAAAAAAATTTTGGAAAAAAATTTTGAAAAAAATTTTCGAAAAAAATTTTGAAAAAAATTTTCGAAAAAATTTTTTAAAAAATTTTCGAAAAAAATTTTGAAAAAAAAATTTTGAAATAAATTTTGAAAAAAAAATGTCGAAAAAAATTTCCAAAAAAAATTTTCGAAAAAAATTTTAAAAAAAATTTTGAAAAAAAATTTCCAAAAAAAATTTTCAAAAAAATTTTCGAAAAAAATTTTCGAAAGAAATTTTCAAAAAAAATTTTGAAAAAAATTTTCGAAAAAAATTTTGAAAAAAAATTTTCGAAATAAAATTTTGAAAAGAAATTTCGAAAAAAATTTTGAAAAAAATTTTCGATAAAATTTTGGAAAAAAATTTTCAAAAAAAATTTTGAAAAAAAAATTTCGAAAAAAAATTTTTTAAAAAATTTTCGAAAAAAATTTCGAAAAAAAATATTCGAAAAAAATTTTGAAAAAAAATTTCGAAAAAAATTTGGAAAAAAAAATTTCGAAAAAAATTTTCGAAAAAAATTTCGAAAAAATTTTCGAAAAAAAATTTTCGAATAATATTTTCGAAAAAAATTTTGAAAAAAAATTTCGAAAAAAAATTTCAAAACAATTTACGAAAAAATTTTGGAAAAAAATTTTTCGAAAAAAGTTTCCAAAAAAAATTTCAAAAAAAATTTTGAAAAAAAATTTTGAAAAAAATTTTCGAAAAAAATTTTCAAAAAAAATTATGAAAATAAATTTTGAAAAAAATTTTCAAAAAAAATTTGGAAAAAAAATTTTGAAAAAAATTTTTGGAAAAAATTTCGAAAAAAAATTTTCGAAAAAAAATTCAAAAAAAAATTTTCGAAAAAAATTTTTTAAAAAATTTTCGAAAAAAATTTCGAAAAAAAATTTTCGAAAAAAATTATGAAAAAAAATTTCGAAAAAAATTTTTTAAAAAAATTTCGAAAAAAAAATTGAAAAAAAATTTCGAAAAAAATTTTCAAAAAAATTTTCGAGAAAATTTTGGAAAAAAGTTTTCAAAAAAAAATTTGAAAACAATTTTCGAAAAAAATTTCGAAAAAAATTTTGAAAATAATTTTCGAAAAAAATTTCGAAAAAATATTTTCGAAAAAAATTTTGATAAGAAATTTCGAAAAAAATTTTGAAAAAAATTTTCGATAAAATTTTGGAAAAAAAATTTCAAAAAAAATTTTGAAAAAAAATTTCGAAAAAAAATTTTCGAAAAAATTTTGGAAAAAAATTTTTCGAAAAAAATTTTCAAAAAAATTTTCGAAAAAAATTTCGAAAAGAAATTTTCGAAAAAAATTTTCAAAAAAATTTTCGAAAACAAATTTTCGAAAAAAATTTTCGTAAAAAATATCGGAAAAAAATTTTCGAAAAAAATTTTGAAAAAAATTTTCGAAAAAAAATTTTGAAAAAAATTTCGAAAAAAATTTTCAAAAAAATTTTCGAAAAAATTTTGGAAAAAAATGTTCGAAAAAAAATTTGAAAAAAAATTTTCGAAAAACATTTTCAAAAAAATTTTCGAAAAAATTTTGGAAAAAAATTTTTCGAAAAAAATTTTGAAAACAATTTTCGAAAAAATTTCGAAAAAAATTTTGAAAAAAATTTTCAAAAAAAATTTTCAAAAAAAATTTTGAAGAAAAATTTCGAAAAAAATTTTGAAAAAAATTTTCGAAAAAATTTTGAAAAAAAATTTTGAAAAAAATTTTCGATAAAGAATTTTCGAAAAATAAATTTGAAAAAAATTTTTGGAAATTAATTTAGAAAAAGAAATTTAGAAAAAAATTTTCAAAAAAATTTTCGAAAAAAATTTCGAAAAAATTAAGAAAAAAAAATTCGAAAAAAATTTTCAAAAAAAATTTCGAATAAATGTTGAAAAAACATTTTTCGAAAAAAAAATTTTCAAAAAAATTTTCCAAAAAATATTTCGAAAAAAAATTTTCGAAAAAAATTTTAAAAAAATTTTCGAAAAAAAATTTTCGAAAAAAATTTTGAAAGAAATTTTCGAAAAAAAATTTTCGAAAAAAGTTTGAAAAAAAATTTTGAAAAAAAATTTTCGAAAAAAATTTCAAAAAAAAATTTTCGAAAAAAATTTCAAAAAAAAATTTTCGAAAAAAATTATGAAAAAAAATTTTAGAAAAAAATTTTGAAAAAAAATTTTCGAAAAAAATTTTGAAAACAATTTTGAAAAAAAAATTTCGAAAAAAATTTTCGAAAAAAATTTCGAAAAAAATTTTCGAAAAAAATTTGGAAAAAAATTTTCGGAAAAAATTTGGAAAAAAATTTTCGAAAAAAATTTTGAAAAAAATTTTGAAAAAAATTTTCGAAAAAAATTTTGAAAAAAGTTTTGAAAAAAAATTTTTGAAAAAAAATTTCGAAAAAAAATTTGAAAAAAATTTTCGAAAAAAATTTTGAAAAAAATTTTGAAAAAAAATTTCCAAAAAAAATTTTCGAAAAAAATTTTCGAAAAAATTTTCCAAAAACATTTTCGAAAAAAAATATGAAAAAAATTTTCGAAAAAAATTTTGAAAAAAATTTTGAAAAAAATTTTGAAAAAAAAATTCGAATAAATTTTGGAAAAACATTTTTCGAAAAAAAAATTTTCAAAAAAATTTTCCAAAAAATATTTCGAAAAAAAATTTTCGAAAAAAATTTTAAAAAAATTTTCGAAAAAAAATTTTCGAAAAAAATTTTGAAAGAAATTTTCGAAAAAAAATTTTCGAAAAAAAGTTTGAAAAAAAATTTTGAAAAAAAATTTTCGAAAAAAATTTCAAAAAAAAATTTTCGAAAAAAATTTTGAAAAAAAATTTTCGAAAAAAATTTTGAAAAAAAATTTTCGAAAAAAATTTCCAAAAAAAAAATTTTCGAAAAAAATTTTGAAAAAAATTTTCGAAAAAAAATTTTCGAAAAAAATTTTCGTAAAAAATATCGAAAAAAAATTTTCGAAAAAAAATTTTCAATAAAATTTTCGAAAAAAATTTTCAATAAAATTTTCGAAAAAAATTTTGAGAAAAATTTTCGAAAAAAATTTTCAAAAAAAATTTTGAAAAAAAATTTCGAAAAAAATTTTCGAAAAAAATTTTGAAAAAAAAATTTCGAAAAAAATATTGAAAAAAATTTTGAAAAAAAAATTTCGAAAAAAATTTTGAAAAAAAAATTTCGAAAAAAATTTTGAAAAAAATTTTCGAAAAAAATTTTCGAAAAAAATTTTGAAAAAAATTTTCAAAAAAAATTTTGGAAAAAAAATTTCGAAAAAAATTTTGAAAAAAATTTTCAAAAAAAATTTTGGAAAAAAAAATTTCGAAAAAAATTTTGAAAAAAATTTTCGAAAAAAATTTTGAAAAAAATTTTCGAAAAAAATTTTGGAAAAACATTTTGAAAAAAATATTGAAAAAAATTTTGAAAAAAATTTTGAAAAAAATTTTGAAAAAAATTTTGAAAAAAAATTTTCGAAAAAAATTTTCGAAAAAAATTTTGAAAAAAAAAATTCGAAAAAAATTTTGAAAAAACATTTTGAAAAAAATATTGAAAAAAAATTTTCGAAAAAAATTTTGAAAACAATTTTGAAAAAAAAATTTCGAAAAAAATTTTCGAAAAAAATTTCGAAAAAAATTTTCGAAAAAAATTTGGAAAAAAATTTTCGGAAAAAATTTGGAAAAAAATTTTCGAAAAAAATTTTGAAAAAAATTTTGAAAAAAATTTTCGAAAAAAATTTTGAAAAAAGTTTTGAAAAAAAATTTTTGAAAAAAAATTTCGAAAAAAAATTTGAAAAAAATTTTCGAAAAAAATTTTGAAAAAAATTTTGAAAAAAAATTTCCAAAAAAAATTTTCGAAAAAAATTTTCGAAAAAATTTTCCAAAAACATTTTCGAAAAAAAATATGAAAAAAATTTTCGAAAAAAATTTTGAAAAAAATTTTGAAAAAAATTTTGAAAAAAAAATTCGAATAAATTTTGGAAAAACATTTTTCGAAAAAAAAATTTTCAAAAAAATTTTCCAAAAAATATTTCGAAAAAAAATTTTCGAAAAAAATTTTAAAAAAATTTTCGAAAAAAAATTTTCGAAAAAAATTTTGAAAGAAATTTTCGAAAAAAAATTTTCGAAAAAAAGTTTGAAAAAAAATTTTGAAAAAAAATTTTCGAAAAAAATTTCAAAAAAAAATTTTCGAAAAAAATTTTGAAAAAAAATTTTCGAAAAAAATTTTGAAAAAAAATTTTCGAAAAAAATTTCCAAAAAAAAAATTTTCGAAAAAAATTTTGAAAAAAATTTTCGAAAAAAAATTTTCGAAAAAAATTTTCGTAAAAAATATCGAAAAAAAATTTTCGAAAAAAAATTTTCAATAAAATTTTCGAAAAAAATTTTCAATAAAATTTTCGAAAAAAATTTTGAGAAAAATTTTCGAAAAAAATTTTCAAAAAAAATTTTGAAAAAAAATTTCGAAAAAAATTTTCGAAAAAAATTTTGAAAAAAAAATTTCGAAAAAAATATTGAAAAAAATTTTGAAAAAAAAATTTCGAAAAAAATTTTGAAAAAAAAATTTCGAAAAAAATTTTGAAAAAAATTTTCGAAAAAAATTTTCGAAAAAAATTTTGAAAAAAATTTTCAAAAAAAATTTTGGAAAAAAAATTTCGAAAAAAATTTTGAAAAAAATTTTCAAAAAAAATTTTGGAAAAAAAAATTTCGAAAAAAATTTTGAAAAAAATTTTCGAAAAAAATTTTGAAAAAAATTTTCGAAAAAAATTTTGAAAAAAATTTTCGAAAAAAATTTTGGAAAAACATTTTGAAAAAAATATTGAAAAAAATTTTGAAAAAAATTTTGAAAAAAATTTTGAAAAAAATTTTGAAAAAAAATTTTCGAAAAAAATTTTCGAAAAAAATTTTCGAAAAAAATTTTGAAAAAAAAATTTCGAAAAAAATTTTCGAAAAAAATTTTCGAAAAAATTTTCGAAAAAAAATTTGAAAAAAATTTTGAAAAAAAATTTTCGAAAAAAATTTTCGAAAAAAAATTTGAAAAAAATTTTTAAAAAAAATTTTCGAAAAAAATTTTGAAAAAAAAATTTCGAAAAAAATTTTGAAAAAAATTTACGAAAAAAATTTTGAAAAAAATTTTCGAAAAAAATTTTGAAAAAAATTTTGAAAAAAAATTTGAAAAAAATTTCGAAAAAAATTTTGAAAAAAATTTTCGAAAAAAGTTTTGAAAAAAAATTTTCGAAAAAAATTTTGAAAAAAAAATTTCGAAAAAAATTTTCGAGAAAAATTTTGAAAAAAATTTTCGAAAAAAATTTTGAAAAAAATTTTGAAAAAAATTTTCGAAAAAAATTTTCGAAAAAAATTTTGAAAAAAATTTTCGAAAAAAATTTTCGAAAAAAATTTTGAAAAAATTTTCGAAAAAAATTTTGAAAAAAAATTTTGAAAAAAAATTTTTGAAAAAAATTTTGAAAAAAAAATTTCGAAAAAAATTTTCGAAAAAAATTTTGAAAAAACATTTTCGAAAAAAATTTTGAAAAAAATTTTCAAAAAAAATTTTGAAAAAAATTTTCGAAAAAAATATTGAAAAAAATTTTGAAAAAAAATTTTCGAAAAAAAATTTGAAAAAAAAATTTCGAAAAAAATTTTGAAAAAAATTTGAAAAAAAATTTCAAAAAAAAATTTTCGAAAAAAATTTTCGAAAAAAATTTTGAAAAAAATTTTCGAAAAAAATTTCCAAAAAAAATTTTGAAAAAAATTTTCAAAAAAAATTTTGAAAAAAATTTTCAAAAAAAATTTTGAAAAAAATTTTCAAAAAAAATTTTGAAAAAAATTTTCGAAAAAAATTTTGGAAAAAAATTTTGAAAAAAATTTTCGAAAAAAATTTTGGAAAAAAATTTTGAAATAAATTTTCGAAAAAAATTTTGAAAAAAATTTTCGAAAAAAATTTTTAAAAAAATTTTCGAAAAAAATTTTGAAAAAAAAATTTCGAAAAAAATTTCCAAAAAAAATTTTTGAAAAAAATTTTCGAAAAAATTTTCGAAAAAAATTTTCGAAAAAAAATTTGAAAAAAATTTTCGAAAAAAATTTTGAAAAAAATTTTGAAAAAAAGTTTGAAAAAAATTTTGAAAAAAATTTTGAAAAAAATTTTGAAAAAAAAATTTCGAAAAAAATTTTGAAAAAAAATTTCGAAAAAAATTTCGAAAAAAATTTTCGAAAAAAATTCTGAGAAAAATTTTCGAAAAAAATTATAGAAAAAAATTTTGAAAAAAATTTTCGAAAAAAATTTTGAAAAAAAATTTTTGAAAAAAATTTTCGAAAAAAATTTTGAAAAAAATTTTGAAAAAAAAATTTCGAAAAAAATTTTCGAAAAAAATTTCGAAAAAAATTTTCGAAAAAAATTTGGAAAAAAATTTTCGAAAAAAATTTGGAAGAAAATTTTCAAAAATAAATTTTGAAAAAAATTTTGAAAAAAATTTTCGAAAAAAATTTTGAAAAAAATTTTCGAAAAAAATTTTGAAAAAAATTTTCAAAAAAAATTTTGAAAAAAATTTTCAAAAAAAATTTTGAAAAAAATTTTCGAAAAAAATTTTGGAAAAAAATTTTGAAAAAAATTTTCGAAAAAAATTTTGGAAAAAAATTTTGAAATAAATTTTCGAAAAAAATTTTGAAAAAAATTTTCGAAAAAAATTTTTAAAAAAATTTTCGAAAAAAATTTTGAAAAAAAAATTTCGAAAAAAATTTCCAAAAAAAATTTTTGAAAAAAATTTTCGAAAAAATTTTCGAAAAAAATTTTCGAAAAAAAATTTGAAAAAAATTTTCGAAAAAAATTTTGAAAAAAATTTTGAAAAAAATTTTGAAAAAAATTTTGAAAAAAATTTTGAAAAAAATTTTGAAAAAAAAATTTCGAAAAAAATTTTGAAAAAAAATTTCGAAAAAAATTTCGAAAAAAATTTTCGAAAAAAATTCTGAGAAAAATTTTCGAAAAAAATTATAGAAAAAAATTTTGAAAAAAATTTACGAAAAAAATTTTGAAAAAAAATTTTTGAAAAAAATTTTCGAAAAAAATTTTGAAAAAAATTTTGAAAAAAAAATTTCGAAAAAAATTTTCGAAAAAAATTTCGAAAAAAATTTTCGAAAAAAATTTGGAAAAAAATTTTCGAAAAAAATTTGGAAAAAAATTTTCGAAAAAAATTTTGAAAAAAATTTTGAAAAAAATTTTCGAAAAAAATTTTGAAAAAAATTTTCGAAAAAAATTTTGAAAAAAGTTTTGAAAAAAAATTTTTGAAAAAAAATTTCGAAAAAAAATTTGAAAAAAATTTTCGAAAAAAATTTTGAAAAAAATTTTGAAAAAAAATTTCCAAAAAAAATTTTCGAAAAAAATTTTCGAAAAAATTTTCCAAAAACATTTTCGAAAAAAAATATGAAAAAAATTTTCGAAAAAAATTTTGAAAAAAATTTTGAAAAAAAAATTTAGAAAAAAATTTTGAAAAAAATTTTCGAAAAAAATTTTGAGAAAAATTTTCGAAAAAAAATTTCGAAAAAAATTCTGAAAAAAATTTTCGAAAAAAATTTTGAAAAAAATTTTCGAAAAAAATTTCGAAAAAAAATTTTCGAAAAAAATTATGAAAAAAAATTTCGAAAAAAATTTTTTAAAAAAATTTCGAAAAAAAAATTGAAAAAAAATTTCGAAAAAAATTTTCAAAAAAATTTTCGAGAAAATTTTGGAAAAACGTTTTCAAAAAAAAATTTGAAAACAATTTTCGAAAAAAATTTCGAAAAAAATTTTGAAAATAATTTTCGAAAAAAAATTTTCGAAAAAATTTTGGAAAAAAATTTTTCGAAAAAAATTTTCAAAAAAATTTTCGAAAAAAATTTCGAAAAGAAATTTTCGAAAAAAATTTTCAAAAAAATTTTCGAAAACAAATTTTCGAAAAAAATTTTCGTAAAAAATATCGGAAAACAATTTTCGAAAAAAATTTTAAAAAAAATTTTCGAAAAAAAATTTTCGAAAAAATTTGTGGAAAATAATTTAGAAAAAAATTTTCGAAAAAAAATTTTCGAAAAAAATTTTGAATAAAAATTTTGAAAAAAATTTTTGGAAAAAATTTCGAAAAAAAATTTTCGAAAAAAATTTTGAAAAAAAATTTCGAAAAAAATTTTCAAAAAAATTTTCGAAAAAATTTTGGAAAAAAATTTTTCGAAAAAAATTTTCAAAAAAATTTTCGAAAAAAATTTCGAAAAGAAATTTTCGAAAAAAATTTTCAAAAAAATTTTCGAAAACAAATTTTCGAAAAAAATTTTCGTAAAAAATATCGGAAAAAAATTTTCGAAAAAAATTTTGAAAAAAATTTTCGAAAAAAAATTTTGAAAAAAATTTTGAAAAAAATTTCGAAAAAAATTTTCAAAAAAATTTTCGAAAAAATTTTGGAAAAAAATGTTCGAAAAAAAATTTGAAAAAAAATTTTCGAAAAACATTTTCAAAAAAATTTTCGAAAAAATTTTGGAAAAAAATTTTTCGAAAAAAATTTTGAAAACAATTTTCGAAAAAATTTCGAAAAAAATTTTGAAAAAAATTTTCAAAAAAAATTTTCAAAAAAAATTTTGAAGAAAAATTTCGAAAAAAATTTTGAAAAAAATTTTCTAAAAAATTTTGAAAAAAAATTTTGAAAAAAATTTTCGATAAAGAATTTTCGAAAAATAAATTTGAAAAAAATTTTTGGAAATTAATTTAGAAAAAAAAATTTAGAAAAAAATTTTCAAAAAAATTTTCGAAAAAAATTTCGAAAAAAAATTTTCGAAAAAATTAAGAAAAAAAAATTCGAAAAAAAATTTCAAAAAAAATTTCGAATAAATGTTGAAAAAACATTTTTCGAAAAAAAAATTTTCAAAAAAATTTTCCAAAAAATATTTCGAAAAAAAATTTTCGAAAAAAATTTTAAAAAAATTTTCGAAAAAAAATTTTCGAAAAAAATTTTGAAAGAAAATTTCGAAAAAAAATTTTCGAAAAAAGTTTGAAAAAAAATTTTGAAAAAAAATTTTCGAAAAAAATTTCAAAAAAAAATTTTCGAAAAAAATTTCAAAAAAAAATTTTCGAAAAAAATTATGAAAAAAAATTTTAGAAAAAAAAGTTTGAAAAAAAATTTTCGAAAAAAATTTTGAAAACAATTTTGAAAAAAAAATTTGAAAAAAATTTTTGGAAAAAATTTCGAAAAAAAATTTTCGAAAAAAATTTCGAAAAAAAATTTTGGAAAAAAATTTTGAAAAAAAATTTCGAAAGAAATTTTCAAAAAAATTTTCGAAAAAATTTTGGAAAAATATTTTTCGAAAAAATTTTCAAAAAAATTTTCAAAAAAAATTTCGAAAAAAAAATTTTCGAAAAAAATTTTGAAAAAAATTTTCAAAAAAAAATTTTCGAAAAAAATTTTCGTAAAAATTATCGAAAAAAAATTTTCGAAAAAAATTTTCAATAAAATTTTCGAAAAAAATTTTCGAAACAAATTTCAAAAAAGAATTTTCGAAAAAAATTTTGAAAAAAAATTTTCGAAAAAAATTTTTAAAAAGAAATTTCAAAAAAAATTTTGAAAAAAAAATTTCGAAAAAAATTTTCGAAAAAAATTTTGAAAAAAAATTTTCGAAAAAAATTTTCGAAAAAAATTTTCGAAAAAAATTTTGAAAAAAAATTTGGAAAAAAAATTTTGAAAAAAATTTTCAAAAAAAATTTCGAATAAATTTTGGAAAAACATTTTTCGAAAAAAAAATTTTCAAAAAAATTTTCCAGAAAATATTTCGAAAAAAAATTTTCGAAAAAAATTTTAAAAAAATTTTCGAAAAAAAATTTTCGAAAAAAATTTTGAAAGAAATTTTCGAAAAAAAATTTTCGAAAAAAAGTTTGAAAAAAAATTTTGAAAAAAAATTTTCGAAAAAAATTTCAAAAAAAAATTTTCGTAAAAAATTTCAAAAAAAAATTTTCGAAAAAAATTTCAAAAAAAAATTTTCGAAAAAAATTATGAAAAAAAATTTTCGAAAAAAATTTTGAAAAAAAATTTTCGAAAAAAATTTTGAAAAAAAATTTTGAAAAAAAAATTTGAAAAAAATTTTTGGAAAAAATTTCGAAAAAAAATTTTCGAAAAAAATTTCGAAAAAACATTTTCGAAAAAAATTTTGAAAAAAAATTTCGAAAGAAATTTTCAAAAAAATTTTCGAAAAAATTTTGGAAAAACATTTTTCGAAAAAATTTTCAAAAAAATTTTCGAAAAAAATTTCGAAAAAAAAATTTTCGAAAAAAATTTTGAATAAAATTTTCAAAAAAAAATTTTCGAAAAAAATTTCGTAAAAAATATCGAAAAAAAATTTTCGAAAAAAATTTTCAATAAAATTTTCGAAAAAAATTTTCAATAAAATTTTCGAAAAAAATTTTGAAAAAAAAATTTCGAAAAAAATTTTAAAAAAAGAAATTTCAAAAAAAAATTCGAAAAAAAATTTTCGAAAAAAATTTCGAAAAAAAATTTTCGAAAAAAATTATGAAAAAAAATTTCGAAAAAAATTTTCAAAAAAATTTTCGAATAAATTTTGGAAAAAAATTTTTCGAAAAAAAAATTTTCAAAAAAATTTTCAACAAAATTTTCCAGAAAAAATTTCGAAAAAAATTTTCGAACAAAATTTCGAAAAAAATTTTCGAAAAAAATTTGGAAAAAAATTTGGAAAAAAATTTTCGAAAAAAATTTTGAAAAAAATTTTGAAAAAAATTTTGAAAAAAATTTTCGAAAAAAATTTTCGAAAAAAATTTTCGAAAAAAATTTTCAAAAAAAAATTTGAAAAAAGTTTTCGAAAAAAATTTCGAAAAAAATTTTCGAAAAAAATTTTGAAAAAAAAATTTCGAAAAAAATTTTCAAAAAAAATTATGAAAAAAATTTTCGAAAAAAATTTTGAAAAAAATTTTCGAAAAATATTTGAAAAAAATTTTGAAAAAAAAATTTCGAAAAAAATTTTGAAAAAAATTTTCGAAAAAAATTTTGAAAAAAAATTTGAAAAAAATTTTGAAAAAAATTTTGAAAAAAAATTTTCGAAAAAAATTTTGAAAAAAAAATTTCGAAAAAAATTTTGAAAAAAATTTTCGAAAAAAATTTTGAAAAAAATTTTCGAAAAAAATTTTGAAAAAAAAATTTCGAAAAAAATTTTCGAAAAAAATTTTGAAAAAAAATTTTCGAAAAAAATTTTGAAAAAAAAATTTCAAAAAAAAAAATTGAAAAAAAAAAATTTCGAAAAAAATTTTGAAAAAAATTTTCGAAAAAAATTTTGAAAAAAATTTTCGAAAAAAATTTTGAAAAAAAATTTTCGAAAAAAATTTTCGAAAAAAAATTTGAAAATAATTTTCGAAAAAAATTTCGAAAAAATTTTGAAAAAAAATTTTCGAAAAAAATTTTGAAAAAAATTTTGAAAAAAAATTTTCGAAAAAAATTTTGAAGAAAAATTTTCGAAGAAAATTTTGCAAAAAAAATTTCGAAAAAAATTTTCAAAAAAAATTTTGAAAAAAATTTTCAAAAAAAATTTTGAAAAAAATTTTCGAAAAAAATTTTGAAAAAAATTTTCGAAAAAAATTTTGAAAAAAATTTTGGAAAAAAATGTTCAAAAAAAATTTGAAAAAAATTTTGAAAAAAAGTTTCGAGAAAAATTTCCAAAAAAAAATTTGAAAAAAATTTTGAAAAAAAATTTCCAAAAATAATTTACGAAAAAAATTTACGAAAAAATTTTCGAAAAAAATTTTCAAAAAAAATTTTGAAAAAAATTTTCGAAAAACATTTTGGAAAAAAATTTTGAAAAAAATTTTGGAAAAAAATTTTGGAAAAAAATTTTGAAATAAATTTTCGAAAAAAATTTTGAAAAAAATTTTCGAAAAAAATTTTTAAAAAAATTTTCGAAAAAAATTTTGAAAAAAAAATTTTGAAATAAATTTTGAAAAAAAAATGTCGAAAAAAATTTCCAAAAAAAATTTTCGAAAAAAATTTTCGAAAAAATTTTCGAAAAAAATTTGAAAAAAATTTTCGAAAAAAAATTTGAAAAAAAATTTTCGAAAAAAATTTTCGAAAAGATTTTCGAAAAAAATTTTCGAAAAAAAATTTGAAAAAAATTTTCGAAAAAAATATTGAAAAAAATTTAAAAAAAAAATTTTCGAAAAAAATTTTGAAAAAAAATTTTCGAAAAAAATTTTGAAAAAAATTTTCGAAAAAAATTTTCGAAAAAAATTTTGAAAAAAATTTTCGAAAAAAATTTTGGAAAAAAATTTTGAAATAAATTTTCGAAAAAAATTTTGAAAAAAATTTTCGAAAAAATTTTTCAAAAAATTTTCGAAAAAAATTTTGAAAAAAAAATTTTGAAATAAATTTCCAAAAAAAATTTTCGAAAAAAATTTTCGAAAAAATTTTCGAAAAAAATTTGAAAAAAATTTTCGAAAAAAAATTTGAAAAAAATTTTCGAAAAAAAATTAGAAAAAAAATTTTCGAAAAAAATTTTCGAAAAGATTTTCGAAAAAAATTTTCGAAAAAAAATTTGAAAAAAATTTTCGAAAAAAATATTGAAAAAAATTTTGGAAAAAATTTTCGAAAAAAATTTTGAAAAAAAAATTTCGAAAAAAATTTTGAAAAAAATTTTCCAAAAAAAATTTTGAAAAAAATTTTGAAAAAAAATTTTCGAAAAAAATTTTGAAAAAAAAATTTCGAAAAAAATATTGAAAAAAATTTTCGAAAAAAATTTTCGAAAAAAATTTTGAAAAAAATTTTTGAAAAAAATTTTGAAAAAAATTTTGAAAAAAATTTTGAAAAAAATTTTGAAAAAAATCTTGAAAAAAATTTCCAAAAAAAATTTTCGAAAAAAATTTTCGAAAAAAAATTTGAAAAAAATTTTCGAAAAAAATTTTGAAAAAAAATTTTGAAAAAAAATTTTCGAAAAAAGTTTTGAAAAAAAAATTTCGAAAGAAATTTTGAAAAAAATTTTCGAAAAAAATTTTGAAAAAAATTTTGGAAAAAAATTTTCGAAAAAAATTTTGAAAAAAATTTTCGAAAAAAATTTTCGAAAAAAATTTTCGAAAAAAATTTTGAAAAAAATTTTCGAAAAAAGTTTTGAAAAAAAATTTTCGAAAAAAATTTTGAAAAAAAAATTTCGAAAAAAATTTTCGAGAAAAATTTTGAAAAAAATTTTCGAAAAAAATTTTGAAAAAAATTTTGAAAAAAATTTTCGAAAAAAATTTTGAAAAAAATTTTCGAAAAAAATTTTCGAAAAAAATTTTGAAAAAATTTTTGAAAAAAATTTTGAAAAAAAATTTTGAAAAAAAATTTTGAAAAAAAATTTTCGAAAAAAATTTTGAAAAAAAAATTTCGAAAAAAATTTTCGAAAAAAATTTTCGAAAAAAATTTTCAAAAAAAAATTTGAAAAAAATTTTCGAAAAAAATATTGAAAAAAATTTTGAAAAAAAATTTTCGAAAAAAATTTTGAAAAAAAAATTTCGAAAAAAATTTTGAAAAAAATTTTGAAAAAAATTTTGAAAAAAAATTTCCAAAAAAAATTTTCGAAAAAAATTTTCGAAAAAAATTTTGAAAAAAATTTTCGAAAAAAATTTTCGAAAAAAAATTTGAAAAAAATTTTCGAAAAAAATTTTGAAAAAAATTTTGAAAAAAATTTTGAAAAAAATTTTGAAAAAAAATTTTCGAAAAAAATTTTGAAAAAAAAATTTCGAAAAAAATTTCGAAAAAAATTTTCGAAAAAAATTCTGAGAAAAATTTTCGAAAAAAATTATAGAAAAAAATTTTGAAAAAAATTTTCGAAAAAAATTCTGAAAAAAATTTTCGAAAAAAATTTTTAAAAAAAATTTTTAAAAAAAATTTTCGAAAAAAATTTTGAAAAAAAAATTTCGAAAAAAATTTTGAAAAAAAAATTTCGAAAAAAATTTTGAAAAAAATTTTGAAAAAAATTTTGAGAAAAATTTTCGAAAAAAATTTTCGAAAAAAATTTTGAAAAAAATTTTCGAAAAAAATTTTCGAAAAAAATTTTCAAAAAAATTTTCGAAAAAAATTTTCGAAAAAAATTTCCAAAAAAAACTTTGGAAAAAAATTTTGAAAAAAATTTTTGGAAAAAATTTCGAAAAAAAATTTTCGAAAAAAATTTCGAAAAAACATTTTCGAAAAAAATTTTGAAAAAAAATTTCGAAAGAAATTTTCAAAAAAATTTTCGAAAAAATTTTGGAAAAACATTTTTCGAAAAAATTTTCAAAAAAATTTTCGAAAAAAATTTCGAAAAAAAAAATTTCGAAAAAAATTTTGAATAAAATTTTCAAAAAAAAATTTTTGAAAAAAATTTTCGTAAAAAATATCGAAAAAAAATTTTCGAAAAAAATTTTCAATAAAATTTTCGAAAAAAATTTTCAATAAAATTTTCGAAAAAAATTTTGAAAAAAAAATTTCGAAAAAAATTTTAAAAAAAGAAATTTCAAAAAAAAATTCGAAAAAAAATTTTCGAAAAAAATTTCGAAAAAAAATTTTCGAAAAAAATTATGAAAAAAAATTTCGAAAAAAATTTTCAAAAAAATTTTCGAATAAATTTTGGAAAAAAATTTTTCGAAAAAAAAATTTTCAAAAAAATTTTCAACAAAATTTTCCAGAAAAAATTTCGAAAAAAATTTTCGAACAAAATTTCGAAAAAAATTTTCGAAAAAAATTTGGAAAAAAATTTGGAAAAAAATTTTCGAAAAAAATTTTGAAAAAAATTTTGAAAAAAATTTTGAAAAAAATTTTCGAAAAAAATTTTCGAAAAAAATTTTCGAAAAAAATTTTCAAAAAAAAATTTGAAAAAAGTTTTCGAAAAAAATTTCGAAAAAAATTTTCGAAAAAAATTTTGAAAAAAAAATTTCGAAAAAAATTTTCAAAAAAAATTATGAAAAAAATTTTCGAAAAAAATTTTGAAAAAAATTTTCGAAAAATATTTTGAAAAAAATTTTGAAAAAAAAATTTCGAAAAAAATTTTGAAAAAAATTTTCGAAAAAAATTTTGAAAAAAAATTTGAAAAAAATTTTGAAAAAAATTTTGAAAAAAAATTTTCGAAAAAAATTTTGAAAAAAAAATTTCGAAAAAAATTTTGAAAAAAATTTTCGAAAAAAATTTTCGAAAAAAATTTTGAAAAAAATTTTCGAAAAAAATTTTGAAAAAAAAATTTCGAAAAAAATTTTCGAAAAAAATTTTGAAAAAAAATTTTCGAAAAAAATTTTGAAAAAAAAATTTCAAAAAAAAAATTGAAAAAAAAAATTTCGAAAAAAATTTTGAAAAAAATTTTCGAAAAAAATTTTGAAAAAAATTTTCGAAAAAAATTTTGAAAAAAAATTTTCGAAAAAAATTTTCGAAAAAAAATTTGAAAATAATTTTCGAAAAAAATTTCGAAAAAATTTTGAAAAAAAATTTTCGAAAAAAATTTTGAAAAAAATTTTGAAAAAAAATTTTCGAAAAAAATTTTGAAGAAAAATTTTCGAAGAAAATTTTGCAAAAAAAATTTCGAAAAAAATTTTCAAAAAAAATTTTGAAAAAAATTTTCAAAAAAAATTTTGAAAAAAATTTTCGAAAAAAATTTTGAAAAAAATTTTCGAAAAAAATTTTGAAAAAAATTTTGGAAAAAAATGTTCAAAAAAAATTTGAAAAAAATTTTGAAAAAAAGTTTCGAGAAAAATTTCCAAAAAAAAATTTGAAAAAAATTTTGAAAAAAAATTTCCAAAATTAATTTACGAAAAAAATTTACGAAAAAATTTTCGAAAAAAATTTTCAAAAAAAATTTTGAAAAAAATTTTCGAAAAACATTTTGGAAAAAAATTTTGAAAAAAATTTTGGAAAAAAATTTTGGAAAAAAATTTTGAAATAAATTTTCGAAAAAAATTTTGAAAAAAATTTTCGAAAAAAATTTTTAAAAAAATTTTCGAAAAAAATTTTGAAAAAAAAATTTTGAAATAAATTTTGAAAAAAAAATGTCGAAAAAAATTTCCAAAAAAAATTTTCGAAAAAAATTTTCGAAAAAATTTTCGAAAAAAATTTGAAAAAAATTTTCGAAAAAAAATTTGAAAAAAAATTTTAGAAAAAAAAATTTTCGAAAAGATTTTCGAAAAAAATTTTCGAAAAAAAATTTGAAAAAAATTTTCGAAAAAAATATTGAAAAAAATTTAAAAAAAAAATTTTCGAAAAAAATTTTGAAAAAAAATTTTCGAAAAAAATTTTGAAAAAAATTTTCGAAAAAAATTTTCGAAAAAAATTTTGAAAAAAATTTTCGAAAAAAATTTTGGAAAAAAATGTTGAAATAAATTTTCGAAAAAAATTTTGAAAAAAATTTTCGAAAAAATTTTTCAAAAAATTTTCGAAAAAAATTTTGAAAAAAAAATTTTGAAATAAATTTCCAAAAAAAATTTTCGAAAAAAATTTTCGAAAAAATTTTCGAAAAAAATTTGAAAAAAATTTTCGAAAAAAAATTTGAAAAAAATTTTCGAAAAAAAATTTGAAAAAAAATTTTCGAAAAAAATTTTCGAAAAGATTTTCGAAAAAAATTTTCGAAAAAAATTTTCGAAAAGATTTTCGAAAAAAATTTTCGAAAAAAATTTTCGAAAAAAAATTTGAAAAAAATTTTCGAAAAAAATTTTGGAAAAAATTTTCGAAAAAAATTTTGAAAAAAAAATTTCGAAAAAAATTTTGAAAAAAATTTTCCAAAAAAAATTTTGAAAAAAATTTTGAAAAAAAATTTTCGAAAAAAATTTTGAAAAAAAAATTTCGAAAAAAATATTGAAAAAAATTTTCGAAAAAAATTTTCGAAAAAAATTTTGAAAAAAATTTTTGAAAAAAATTTTGAAAAAAATTTTGAAAAAAATTTTGAAAAAAATTTTGAAAAAAATTTCCAAAAAAAATTTTCGAAAAAAATTTTCGAAAAAAAATTTGAAAAAAATTTTCGAAAAAAATTTTGAAAAAAAATTTTGAAAAAAAATTTTCGAAAAAAATTTTGAAAAAAAAATTTCGAAAGAAATTTTGAAAAAAATTTTCGAAAAAAATTTTGAAAAAAATTTTGGAAAAAAATTTTCGAAAAAAATTTTGAAAAAAATTTTCGAAAAAAATTTTCGAAAAAAATTTTCGAAAAAAATTTTGAAAAAAATTTTCGAAAAAAGTTTTGAAAAAAAATTTTCGAAAAAAATTTTGAAAAAAAAATTTCGAAAAAAATTTTCGAGAAAAATTTTGAAAAAAATTTTCGAAAAAAATTTTGAAAAAAATTTTGAAAAAAATTTTCGAAAAAAATTTTGAAAAAAATTTTCGAAAAAAATTTTCGAAAAAAATTTTGAAAAAATTTTTGAAAAAAATTTTGAAAAAAAATTTTGAAAAAAAATTTTGAAAAAAAATTTTCGAAAAAAATTTTGAAAAAAAAATTTCGAAAAAAATTTTCGAAAAAAATTTTCGAAAAAAATTTTCAAAAAAAAATTTGAAAAAAATTTTCGAAAAAAATATTGAAAAAAATTTTGAAAAAAAATTTTCGAAAAAAATTTTGAAAAAAAAATTTCGAAAAAAATTTTGAAAAAAATTTTGAAAAAAATTTTGAAAAAAAATTTCCAAAAAAAATTTTCGAAAAAAATTTTCAAAAAAAATTTTGAAAAAAATTTTCGAAAAAAATTTTCGAAAAAAAATTTGAAAAAAATTTTCGAAAAAAATTTTGAAAAAAATTTTGAAAAAAATTTTGAAAAAAATTTTGAAAAAAAATTTTCGAAAAAAATTTTGAAAAAAAAATTTCGAAAAAAATTTCGAAAAAAATTTTCGAAAAAAATTCTGAGAAAAATTTTCGAAAAAAATTATAGAAAAAAATTTTGAAAAAAATTTTCGAAAAAAATTCTGAAAAAAATTTTCGAAAAAAATTTTTAAAAAAAATTTTTAAAAAAAATTTTCGAAAAAAATTTTGAAAAAAAAATTTCGAAAAAAATTTTGAAAAAAAAATTTCGAAAAAAATTTTGAAAAAAATTTTGAAAAAAAAATTTCGAAAAAAATTTTGAAAAAAATTTTGAGAAAAATTTTCGAAAAAAATTTTCGAAAAAAATTTTGAAAAAAATTTTCGAAAAAAATTTTCGAAAAAAATTTTCAAAAAAATTTTCGAAAAAAATTTTCGAAAAAAATTTCCAAAAAAAACTTTGGAAAAAAATTTTGAAAAAAATTTTGAAAAAAATTTTGAAGAAAAATTTTGAAAAAAATTTTCGAAAAAAATTTTGAAAAAAATTTTCGAAAAAAATTTTCGAAAAAAAATTTGAAAAAAATTTTGAAAAAAATTTTCGAAAAAAATTTTCGAAAGAAATATTGAAAAAAATTTTGAAAAAAAATTTTCGAAAAAAATTTTCGAAAAAAATTTTGAGAAAAATTTTCGAAAAAAATTTTCAAAAAAAATTTCGAAAAAAAATTTCGAAAAAAATTTTCGAAAAAAATTTTGAAAAAAAAATTTCGAAAAAAATATTAAAAAAAATTTTGAAAAAAAAATTTCGAAAAAAATTTTGAAAAAAAAATTTCGAAAAAAATTTTGAAAAAAATTTTCGAAAAAAATTTTGAAAAAAATTTTCGAAGAAAATTTTGAAAAAAAATTTTCGAAAAAAATTTTCGAAAAAAAATTTGAAAATAATTTTCGAAAAAAATTCCAAAAAAAATTTTGAAAAAAAATTTTCGAAAAAAATTTTGAAAAAAATTTTGAAAAAAAATTTTCGAAAAAAATTTTTAAGAAAAATTTTCGAAAAAAATTTTGCAAAAAAAATTTCGAAAAAAATTTTCAAAAAAAATTTTGAAAAAAATTTTCGAAAAAAATTTTGAAAAAAATTTTCGAAAAAAATTTTGAAAAAAATTTTCGAAAAAAATTTTGAAAAAAATTTTGGAAAAAAATGTTCAAAAAAAATTTAAAAAAAATTTTGAAAAAAATTTTCGAAAAAAATTTTCGAAAAAAATTTTGAAAAAAATTTTCGAAAAAAATTTTGAAAAAAATTTTCGAAAAAAATTTTCGAAAAAAATTTTGAAAAAATTTTTGAAAAAAATTTTGAAAAAAAATTTTGAAAAAAAATTTTGAAAAAAAATTTTCGAAAAAAATTTTGAAAAAAAAATTTCGAAAAAAATTTTCGAAAAAAATTTTCGGAAAAAATTTTCAAAAAAAAATTTGAAAAAAATTTTCGAAAAAAATATTGAAAAAAATTTTGAAAAAAAATTTTCGAAAAAAATTTTGAAAAAAAAATTTCGAAAAAAATTTTGAAAAAAATTTTGAAAAAAATTTTGAAAAAAAATTTCCAAAAAAAATTTTCGAAAAAAATTTTCGAAAAAAATTTTGAAAAAAATTTTCGAAAAAAAATTTGAAAAAAATTTTCGAAAAAAATTTTGAAAAAAATTTTGAAAAAAATTTTGAAAAAAATTTTGAAAAAAAATTTTCGAAAAAAATTTTGAAAAAAAAATTTCGAAAAAAATTTCGAAAAAAATTTTCGAAAAAAATTCTGAGAAAAATTTTCGAAAAAAATTATAGAAAAAAATTTTGAAAAAAATTTTCGAAAAAAATTCTGAAAAAAATTTTCGAAAAAAATTTTTAAAAAAAATTTTTAAAAAAAATTTTCGAAAAAAATTTTGAAAAAAAAATTTCGAAAAAAATTTTGAAAAAAAAATTTCGAAAAAAATTTTGAAAAAAATTTTGAAAAAAAAATTTCGAAAAAAATTTTGAAAAAAATTTTGAGAAAAATTATCGAAAAAAATTTTCGAAAAAAATTTTGAAAAAAATTTTCGAAAAAAATTTTCGAAAAAAATTTTCAAAAAAATTTTCGAAAAAAATTTTCGAAAAAAATTTCCAAAAAAAACTTTGGAAAAAAATTTTGAAAAAAATTTTGAAAAAAATTTTGAAGAAAAATTTTGAAAAAAATTTTCGAAAAAAATTTTGAAAAAAATTTTCGAAAAAAATTTTCGAAAAAAAATTTGAAAAAAATTTTGAAAAAAATTTTCGAAAAAAATTTTCGAAAGAAATATTGAAAAAAATTTTGAAAAAAAATTTTCGAAAAAAATTTTCGAAAAAAATTTTGAGAAAAATTTTCGAAAAAAATTTTCAAAAAAAATTTCGAAAAAAAATTTCGAAAAAAATTTTCGAAAAAAATTTTGAAAAAAAAATTTCGAAAAAAATATTGAAAAAAATTTTGAAAAAAAAATTTCGAAAAAAATTTTGAAAAAAAAATTTCGAAAAAAATTTTGAAAAAAATTTTCGAAAAAAATTTTGAAAAAAATTTTCGAAGAAAATTTTGAAAAAAAATTTTCGAAAAAAATTTTCGAAAAAAAATTTGAAAATAATTTTCGAAAAAAATTTCGAAAAAAATTTTGAAAAAAAATTTTCGAAAAAAATTTTGAAAAAAATTTTGAAAAAAAATTTTCGAAAAAAATTTTTAAGAAAAATTTTCGAAAAAAATTTTGCAAAAAAAATTTCGAAAAAAATTTTCAAAAAAAATTTTGAAAAAAATTTTCGAAAAAAATTTTGAAAAAAATTTTCGAAAAAAATTTTGAAAAAAATTTTCGAAAAAAATTTTGAAAAAAATTTTGGAAAAAAATGTTCAAAAAAAATTTAAAAAAAATTTTGAAAAAAATTTTCGAAAAAAATTTTCGAAAAAAATTTTGAAAAAAATTTTGAAAAAAAATTTCCAAAAATAATTTTCGAAAAAAATTTACGAAAAAATTTTCGAAAAAAATTTTGAAAAAAAATTTTCGAAAAAAATTTTGAAAAAAAATTTTCGAAAAAAATTTTCGAAAAAAATCTTGAAAAAAATTTTCAAAAAAAATTTTGAAAAAAATTTTCGAAAAAAATTTTGGAAAAAAATTTTGAAAAAAATTTTCGAAAAAAATTTTGGAAAAAAATTTTGAAATAAATTTTCGAAAAAAATTTTGAAAAAAATTTTCGAAAAAATTTTTTAAAAAAAATTTTCGAAAAAAATTTTGAAAAAAAAATTTTGAAATAAATTTTGAAAAAAAAATGTCGAAAAAAATTTCCAAAAAAAATTTTCGAAAAAAATTTTGAAAAAAATTTTGAAAAAAAATTTCCAAAAAAAATTTTCAAAAAAATTTTCGAAAAAAATTTTCGAAAGAAATTTTCAAAAAAAATTTTGAAAAAAATTTTCGAAAAAAATTTCGAAAAAAAATTTTCGAAATAAAATTTTGAAAAGAAATTTCGAAAAAAATTTTGAAAAAAATTTTCGATAAAATTTTGGAAAAAAATTTTCAAAAAAAATTTTGAAAAAAAAATTAGGAAAAAAATTTTTTAAAAAATTTTCGAAAAAAATTTCGAAAAAAAATATTCGAAAAAAATTTTGAAAAAAAATTTCGAAAAAAATTTGGAAAAAAAAATTTCGAAAAAAATTTTCGAAAAAAATTTCGAAAAAATTTTCGAAAAAAAATTTTCGAATAATATTTTCGAAAAAAATTTTGAAAAAAAATTTCGAAAAAAAATTTCAAAACAATTTACGAAAAAAAATTTTCGAATAATATTTTCGAAAAAAATTTTGAAAAAAAAATTTGAAAAAAATTTTTGGAAAAAATTTCGAAAAAAAATTTTCGAAAAAAATTTCGAAAAAAAATTTTCGAAAAAAATTTTGAAAAAAAATTTCGAAAGAAATTTTCAAAAAAATTTTCGAAAAAATTTTGGAAAAACATTTTTCGAAAAAATTTTCAAAAAAATTTTCGAAAAAAATTTCGAAAAAAAAATTTTCGAAAAAAATTTTGAATAAAATTTTCAAAAAAAAATTTTCGAAAAAATTTCGTAAAAAATATCGAAAAAAAATTTTCGAAAAAAATTTTCAATAAAATTTTCGAAAAAAATTTTCAATAAAATTTTCGAAAAAAATTTTCGAAAAAAATTTTGAAAAAAAAATTTCGAAAAAAATTTTAAAAAAAGAAATTTCAAAAAAAAATTTGAAAAAAAAATTTCGAAAAAAATTTTCGAAAAAAATTTTGAAAAAAAATTTTCGAAAAAAATTTTCGACAAAAATTTTCGAAAAAAATTTTGAAAAAAAATTTGGAAAAAAAAATTTTTGAAAAAATTTCGAAAAAAAATTCGAAAAAAAATTTTCGAAAAAAATTTCGAAAAAAAATTTTCGAAAAAAATTATGAAAAAAAATTTCGAAAAAAATTTTCAAAAAAATTTTCGAATAAATTTTGGAAAAAAATTTTTCGAAAAAAATTTGGAAAAAAATTTGGAAAAAAATTTTCGAAAAAAATTTTGAAAAAAATTTTGAAAAAAATTTTGAAAAAAATTTTCGAAAAAAATTTTGAAAAAAATTTTGAAAAAAAATTTTGAAAAAAAATTTGAAAAAAAATTTTCGAAAAAAAATTTCGAAAAAAAATTTTCGAAAAAAATTTTGAAAAAAATTTTGAAAAAAAATTTCCAAAAAAAATTTTCAAAAAAATTTTCGAAAAAAAATTTTCGAAAGAAATTTTCAAAAAAAATTTTGAAAAAAATTTTCGAAAAAAATTTCGAAAAAAAATTTTCGAAATAAAATTTTGAAAAAAAATTTCGAAAAAAATTTTGAAAAAAATTTTCGATAAAATTTTGGAAAAAAATTTTCAAAAAAAATTTTGAAAAAAAAATTTCGAAAAAAAATTTTTTAAAAAATTTTCGAAAAAAATTTCGAAAAAAAATATTCGAAAAAAATTTTGAAAAAAAATTTCGAAAAAAATTTGGAAAAAAAAATTTCGAAAAAAATTTTCGAAAAAAATTTCGAAAAAATTTTCGAAAAAAAATTTTCGAATAATATTTTCGAAAAAAATTTTGAAAAAAAATTTCGAAAAAAAATTTCAAAACAATTTACGAAAAAATTTTGGAAAAAAATTTTTCGAAAAAAGTTTCAAAAAAAAATTTCAAAAAAAATTTTGAAAAAAATTTTCGAAAAAAAATTTTCGAAAAAAATTTTGAAAAAAATTTTCGAAAAAAATTCCAAAAAAAATTTTCGAAAAAAATTTTGAAAAAAAATTTTCGAAAAAAATTTTCAAAAAAATTTTCGAAAAAATTTTGGAAAAAAATTTTTCGAAAAATATTTTCAAAAAAAATTTCGAAAAAAATTTCGAAAAAAAAATTTTCGTAAAAAATATCGAAAAAAAATTTTTGAAAAAAATTTTGAATAAAATTTTCGAAAAAAAATATTGAACAAAATTTCGAAAAAAATTTTCAAAAAAATTTTCGAAAAAAATTTTGAAAAAAAATTTTGAAAAAAAATTTTCAAAAAAATTTTCGAAAAATTTTGGAAAAATTATTTTCGAAAAAATTTTCCTAAAAAAAATTTTGAAAAAAGTATCAAAAAATTTTTCGAAAAAAAAATTGAAAGAAAAATTCGAAAAAAATTTTCAAAAAAATTTTCGAAAAAATTTTGGAAAAAAATCTTTCGAAAAAAATTTTGAAAACAATTTTCGAAAAAAATTTCGAAAAAAATTTTGAAAAAAATTTTCGAAAAAAATTTCGAAAAAAAATTTTCGAAATAAAATTTTGAAAAGAAATTTCGAAAAAAATTTTGAAAAAAATTTTCGATAAAATTTTGGAAAAAAATTTTCAAAAAAAATTTTGAAAAAAAATTTTCGAAAAAAATTTTGAAAAAAAAATTTCGAAAAAAATTTTCGAAAAAAATTTTCGAAAAAAATTTTCAAAAAAAAATTTGAAAAAAGTTTTCGAAAAAAATTTCGAAAAAAATTTTCGAAAAAAATTTTGAAAAAAAAATTTCGAAAAAAATTTTGAAAAAAATTTTCGAAAAAAATTTTGAAAAAAAATTTTCGAAAAAAATTTTCGAAAAAAAATTTGAAAATAATTTTCGAAAAAAATTTCGAAAAAAATTTTGAAAAAAAATTTTCGAAAAAAATTTTGAAACAAATTTTGAAAAAAAATTTTCGAAAAAAATTTTGAAGAAAAATTTTCGAAGAAAATTTTGCAAAAAAAATTTCGAAAAAAATTTTCAAAAAAAATTTTGAAAAAAATTTTCAAAAAAAATTTTGAAAAAAATTTTCGAAAAAAATTTTGAAAAAAATTTTCGAAAAAAATTTTGAAAAAAATTTTGTAAAAAAATGTTCAAAAAAAATTTGAAAAAAATTTTGAAAAAAAGTTTCGAGAAAAATTTCCAAAAAAAAATTTGAAAAAAATTTTGAAAAAAAATTTCCAAAAATAATTTACGAAAAAAATTTACGAAAAAATTTTCGAAAAAAATTTTCAAAAAAAATTTTGAAAAAAATTTTCGAAAAAAATTTTGGAAAAAAATTTTGAAAAAAATTTTGGAAAAAAATTTTGGAAAAAAATTTTGAAATAAATTTTCGAAAAAAATTTTGAAAAAAATTTTCGAAAAAAATTTTTAAAAAAATTTTCGAAAAAAATTTTGAAAAAAAAATTTTGAAATAAATTTTGAAAAAAAAATGTCGAAAAAAATTTCCAAAAAAAATTTTCGAAAAAAATTTTCGAAAAAATTTTCGAAAAAAATTTGAAAAAAATTTTCGAAAAAAAATTTGAAAAAAAATTTTCGAAAAAAATTTTCGAAAAGATTTTCGAAAAAAATTTTCGAAAAAAAATTTGAAAAAAATTTTCGAAAAAAATATTGAAAAAAATTTTAGAAAAAAATTTTCGAAAAAAATTTTGAAAAAAAATTTTCGAAAAAAATTTTGAAAAAAATTTTCGAAAAAAATTTTTGAAAAAAATTTTGAAAAAAATTTTCGAAAAAAATTTTCGAAAAAAATTTTGGAAAAAAATTTTGAAATAAATTTTCGAAAAAAATTTTGAAAAAAATTTTCGAAAAAATTTTTTAAAAAATTTTCGAAAAAAATTTTGAAAAAAAAATTTTGAAATAAATTTCCAAAAAAAATTTTCGAAAAAAATTTTCGAAAAAATTTTCGAAAAAAATTTGAAAAAAATTTTCGAAAAAAAATTTGAAAAAAATTTTCGAAAAAAAATTTGAAAAAAAAATTTCGAAAAAAATTTTCGAAAAGATTTTCGAAAAAAATTTTCGAAAAAAAATTTTCGAAAAAAATATTGAAAAAAATTTTGGAAAAAATTTTCGAAAAAAATTTTGAAAAAAAAATTTCGAAAAAATTTTCCAAAAAAAATTTTGAAAAAAATTTTGAAAAAAAATTTTCGAAATAAATTTTGAAAAAAAAATTTCGAAAAAAATATTGAAAAAAATTTTCGAAAAAAATTTTCGAAAAAAATTTTCGAAAAAAATTTTGAAAAAAATTTTTGAAAAAAATTTTGAAAAAAATTTTGAAAAAAATTTTGAAAAAAATTTTGAAAAAAATTTCCAAAAAAAATTTTCGAAAAAAATTTTCGAAAAAAAATTTGAAAAAAATTTTCGAAAAAAATTTTGAAAAAAAATTTTGAAAAAAAATTTTCGAAAAAAATTTTCGAAAAAAATTTTGAAAAAAATTTTCGAAAAAAATTTTCGAAAAAAATTTTGAAAAAATTTTCGAAAAAAATTTTGAAAAAAAATTTTGAAAAAAAATTTTGAAAAAAAATTTTGAAAAAAAATTTTCGAAAAAAATTTTGAAAAAAAAATTTCGAAAAAAATTTTCGAAAAAAATTTTCAAAAAAAAATTTGAAAAAAATTTTCGAAAAAAATATTGAAAAAAATTTTGAAAAAAAATTTTCGAAAAAAATTTTGAAAAAAAAATTTCGAAAAAAATTTTGAAAAAAATTTTGAAAAAAATTTTGAAAAAAAATTTCCAAAAAAAATTTTCGAAAAAAATTTTCGAAAAAAATTTTGAAAAAAATTTTCGAAAAAAATTTTCGAAAAAAAATTTGAAAAAAGTTTCGAAAAAAATTTTGAAAAAAATTTTGAAAAAAATTTTGAAAAAAATTTTGAAAAAAATTTTGAAAAAAAATTTTCGAAAAAAATTTTGAAAAAATAATTTCGAAAAAAATTTCGAAAAAAATTTTCGAAAAAAATTCTGAGAAAAATTTTCGAAAAAAATTATAGAAAAAAATTTTGAAAAAAATTTTCGAAAAAAATTTTCGAAAAAAATTCTGAAAAAAATTTTCGAAAAAAATTTTTAAAAAAAATTTTTGAAAAAAATTTTCGAAAAAAATTTTGAAAAAAAAATTTCGAAAAAAATTTTGAAAAAAAAATTTCGAAAAAAATTTTGAAAAAAATTTTGAAAAAAAAATTTCGAAAAAAATTTTTAAAAAAAAAATTTTGAGAAAAATTTTCGAAAAAAATTTTCGAAAAAAATTTTGAAAAAAATTTTCGAAAAAAATTTTCGAAAAAAATTTTCGAAAAAAATTTTCAAAAAAATTTTCGAAAAAAATTTTCGAAAAAAATTTCCAAAAAAAACTTTGGAAAAAAATTTTGAAAAAAATTTTGAAAAAAATTTTGAAGAAAAATTTTGAAAAAAATTTTCGAAAAAAATTTTGAAAAAAATTTTCGAAAAAAATTTTCGAAAAAAAATTTGAAAAAAATTTTGAAAAAAATTTTCGAAAGAAATATTGAAAAAAATTTTGAAAAAAAATTTTCGAAAAAAATTTTCGAAAAAAATTTTCAAAAAAAATTTTGAAAAAAAATTTCGAAAAAAATTTTCGAAAAAAATTTTGAAAAAAAAATTTCGAAAAAAATATTGAAAAAAATTTTGAAAAAAAAATTTCGAAAAAAATTTTGAAAAAAAAATTTCGAAAAAAATTTTGAAAAAAATTTTGAAAAAAATTTTCGAAGAAAATTTTGAAAAAAAATTTTCGAAAAAAATTTTCGAAAAAAAATTTGAAAATAATTTTCGAAAAAAATTTCGAAAAAAATTTTGAAAAAAAATTTTCGAAAAAAATTTTGAAAAAAATTTTGAAAAAAAATTTTCGAAAAAAATTTTGAAGAAAAATTTTCGAAAAAAATTTTGCAAAAAAAATTTCGAAAAAAATTTTCAAAAAAAATTTTGAAAAAAATTTTCGAAAAAAATTTTGAAAAAAATTTTCGAAAAAAATTTTGAAAAAAATTTTCGAAAAAAATTTTGAAAAAAATTTTGGAAAAAAATGTTCAAAAAAAATTTAAAAAAAATTTTGAAAAAAATTTTCGAAAAAAATTTTCGAAAAAAATTTTGAAAAAAATTTTGAAAAAAAATTTCCAAAAATAATTTTCGAAAAAAATTTACGAAAAAATTTTCGAAAAAAATTTTGAAAAAAAATTTTCGAAAAAAATTTTGAAAAAAAATTTTCGAAAAAAATTTTCGAAAAAAATTTTGAAAAAAATTTTCAAAAAAAATTTTGAAAAAAATTTTCGAAAAAAATTTTGGAAAAAAATTTTGAAAAAAATTTTGGAAAAAAATTTTGAAATAAATTTTCGAAAAAAATTTTGAAAAAAATTTTCGAAAAAATTTTTTAAAAAATTTTCGAAAAAAATTTTGAAAAAAAAATTTTGAAATAAATTTTGAAAAAAAAATGTCGAAAAAAATTTCCAAAAAAAATTTTCGAAAAAAATTTTAAAAAAAATTTTGAAAAAAAATTTCCAAAAAAAATTTTCAAAAAAATTTTCGAAAAAAATTTTCGAAAGAAATTTTCAAAAAAAATTTTGAAAAAAATTTTCGAAAAAAATTTTGAAAAAAAATTTTCGAAATAAAATTTTGAAAAGAAATTTCGAAAAAAATTTTGAAAAAAATTTTCGATAAAATTTTGGAAAAAAATTTTCAAAAAAAATTTTGAAAAAAAAATTTCGAAAAAAAATTTTTTAAAAAATTTTCGAAAAAAATTTCGAAAAAAAATATTCGAAAAAAATTTTGAAAAAAAATTTCGAAAAAAATTTGGAAAAAAAAATTTCGAAAAAAATTTTCGAAAAAAATTTCGAAAAAATTTTCGAAAAAAAATTTTCGAATAATATTTTCGAAAAAAATTTTGAAAAAAAATTTCGAAAAAAAATTTCAAAACAATTTACGAAAAAATTTTGGAAAAAAATTTTTCGAAAAAAGTTTCCAAAAAAAATTTCAAAAAAAATTTTGAAAAAAAATTTTGAAAAAAATTTTCGAAAAAAATTTTCAAAAAAAATTATGAAAATAAATTTTGAAAAAAATTTTCAAAAAAAATTTGGAAAAAAAATTTTGAAAAAAATTTTTGGAAAAAATTTCGAAAAAAAATTTTCGGAAAAAAATTCAAAAAAAAATTTTCGAAAAAAATTTTTTAAAAAATTTTCGAAAAAAATTTCGAAAAAAAATTTTCGAAAAAAATTATGAAAAAAAATTTCGAAAAAAATTTTTTAAAAAAATTTCGAAAAAAAAATTGAAAAAAAATTTCGAAAAAAATTTTCAAAAAAATTTTCGAGAAAATTTTGGAAAAAAGTTTTCAAAAAAAAATTTGAAAACAATTTTCGAAAAAAATTTCGAAAAAAATTTTGAAAATAATTTTCGAAAAAAATTTCGAAAAAATATTTTCGAAAAAAATTTTGATAAGAAATTTCGAAAAAAATTTTGAAAAAAATTTTCGATAAAATTTTGGAAAAAAAATTTCAAAAAAAATTTTGAAAAAAAATTTCGAAAAAAAATTTTCGAAAAAATTTTGGAAAAAAATTTTTCGAAAAAAATTTTCAAAAAAATTTTCGAAAAAAATTTCGAAAAGAAATTTTCGAAAAAAATTTTCAAAAAAATTTTCGAAAACAAATTTTCGAAAAAAAAAAACGTAAAAAATATCGGAAAAAAATTTTCGAAAAAAATTTTAAAAAAAATTTTCGAAAAAAAATTTTCGAAAAAATTTGTGGAAAATAATTTAGAAAAAAATTTTCGAAAAAAAATTTTCGAAAAAAATTTTGAATAAAAATTTTGAAAAAAATTTTTGGAAAAAATTTCGAAAAAAAATTTTCGAAAAAAATTTTGAAAAAAAATTTCGAAAAAAATTTTCAAAAAAATTTTCGAAAAAATTTTGGAAAAAAATTTTTCGAAAAAAATTTTCAAAAAAATTTTCGAAAAAAATTTCGAAAAGAAATTTTCGAAAAAAATTTTCAAAAAAATTTTCGAAAACAAATTTTCGAAAAAAATTTTCGTAAAAAATATCGGAAAAAAATTTTCGAAAAAAATTTTGAAAAAAATTTTCGAAAAAAAATTTTGAAAAAAATTTCGAAAAAAATTTTCAAAAAAATTTTCGAAAAAATTTTGGAAAAAAATGTTCGAAAAAAAATTTGAAAAAAAATTTTCGAAAAACATTTTCAAAAAAATTTTCGAAAAAATTTTGGAAAAAAATTTTTCGAAAAAAATTTTGAAAACAATTTTCGAAAAAATTTCGAAAAAAATTTTGAAAAAAATTTTCAAAAAAAATTTTCAAAAAAAATTTTGAAGAAAAATTTCGAAAAAAATTTTGAAAAAAATTTTCGAAAAAATTTTGAAAAAAAATTTTGAAAAAAATTTTCGATAAAGAATTTTCGAAAAATAAATTTGAAAAAAATTTTTGGAAATTAATTTAGAAAAAAAAATTTAGAAAAAAATTTTCAAAAAAATTTTCGAAAAAAATTTCGAAAAAATTAAGAATAAAAAATTCGAAAAAAATTTTCAAAAAAAATTTCGAATAAATGTTGAAAAAACATTTTTCGAAAAAAAAATTTTCAAAAAAATTTTCCAAAAAATATTTCGAAAAAAAATTTTCGAAAAAAATTTTAAAAAAATTTTCGAAAAAAAATTTTCGAAAAAAATTTTGAAAGAAATTTTCGAAAAAAAATTTTCGAAAAAAGTTTGAAAAAAAATTTTGAAAAAAAATTTTCGAAAAAAATTTCAAAAAAAAATTTTCGAAAAAAATTTCAAAAAAAAATTTTCGAAAAAAATTATGAAAAAAAATTTTAGAAAAAAATTTTGAAAAAAAATTTTCGAAAAAAATTTTGAAAACAATTTTGAAAAAAAATTTGAAAAAAATTTTTGAAAAAAATTTCGAAAAAAAATTTTCGAAAAAAATTTCGAAAAAAAATTTTGGAAAAAAATTTTGAAAAAAAATTTCGAAAGAAATTATCAAAAAAATTTTCGAAAAAATTTTGGAAAAACATTTTTCGAAAAAATTTTCAAAAAAATTTTCGAAAAAAATTTCGAAAAAAAAATTTTCGAAAAACATTTTGAAAAAAATTTTCAAAAAAAAATTTTCGAAAAACATTTTCGTAAAAAATATCGAAAAAAAATTTTCGAAAAAAATTTTCAATAAAATTTTCGAAAAAAATTTTCGAAACAAATTTCAAAAAAGAATTTTCGAAAAAAATTTTGAAAAAAAATTTTGAAAAAAAATTTCGAAAAAAATTTTGAAAAAAATTTTGAAAAAAATTTTCGAAAAAAATTTTGAAAAAAATTTTCGAAAAAAATTTTCGAAAAAAATTTTGAAAAAATTTTCGAAAAAAATTTTGAAAAAAAATTTTGAAAAAAAATTTTCGAAAAAAATTTTGAAAAAAAAATTTCGAAAAAAATTTTCGAAAAAAATTTTCGAAAAAAATTTTCAAAAAAAAATTTGAAAAAAATTTTCGAAAAAAATATTGAAAAAAATTTTGAAAAAAAATTTTCGAAAAAAATTTTGAAAAAAAAATTTCGAAAAAAATTTTGAAAAAAATTTTGAAAAAAATTTTGAAAAAAAAATTTCCAAAAAAAATTTTCGAAAAAAATTTTCGAAAAAAATTTTGAAAAAAATTTTCGAAAAAAATTTTCGAAAAAAAATTTGAAAAGAATTTTCGAAAAAAATTTTGAAAAAAATTTTGAAAAAAATTTTGAAAAAAATTTTGAAAAAAATTTTGAAAAAAAATTTTCGAAAAAAATTTTGAAAAAAAAATTTAGAAAAAAATTTCGAAAAAAATTTTCGAAAAAAATTCTGAGAAAAATTTTCGAAAAAAATTATAGAAAAAAATTTTGAAAAAAATTTTCGAAAAAAATTTTCGAAAAAAATTCTGAAAAAAATTTTCGAAAAAAATTTTTAAAAAAAATTTTTGAAAAAAATTTTCGAAAAAAATTTTGAAAAAAAAATTTCGAAAAAAATTTTGAAAAAAAAATTTCGAAAAAAATTTTGAAAAAAATTTTGAAAAAAAAATTTCGAAAAAAATTTTGAAAAAAATTTTGAGAAAAATTTTCGAAAAAAATTTTCGAAAAAAATTTTGAAAAAAATTTTCGAAAAAAATTTTCGAAAAAAATTTTCAAAAAAATTTTCGAAAAAAATTTTCGAAAAAAATTTCCAAAAAAAACTTTGGAAAAAAATTTTGAAAAAAATTTTGAAAAAAATTTTGAAGAAAAATTTTGAAAAAAATTTTCGAAAAAAATTTTGAAAAAAATTTTCGAAAAAAATTTTCGAAAAAAAATTTGAAAAAAATTTTCGAAAAAAATTTTCGAAAGAAATATCGAAAAAAATTTTGAAAAAAAATTTTCGAAAAAAATTTTCGAAAAAAATTTTGAGAAAAATTTTCGAAAAAAATTTTCAAAAAAAATTTTGAAAAAAAATTTCGAAAAAAATTTTCGAAAAAAATTTTGAAAAAAAAATTTCGAAAAAAATATTGAAAAAAATTTTGAAAAAAAAATTTCGAAAAAAATTTTGAAAAAAAAATTTCGAAAAAAATTTTGAAAAAAATTTTCGAAAAAAATTTTGAAAAAAATTTTCGAAGAAAATTTTGAAAAAAAATTTTCGAAAAAAATTTTCGAAAAAAAATTTGAAAATAATTTTCGAAAAAAATTTCGAAAAAAATTTTGAAAAAAAATTTTCGAAAAAAATTTTGAAAAAAATTTTGAAAAAAAATTTTCGAAAAAAATTTTGAAGAAAAATTTTCGAAAAAAATTTTGCAAAAAAAATTTCGAAAAAAATTTTCAAAAAAAATTTTGAAAAAAATTTTCGAAAAAAATTTTGAAAAAAATTTTCGAAAAAAATTTTGAAAAAAGTTTTCGAAAAAAATTTTGAAAAAAATTTTGGAAAAAAATGTTCAAAAAAAATTTAAAAAAAATTTTGAAAAAAATTTTCGAAAAAAATTTTCGAAAAAAATTTTGAAAAAAATTTTGAAAAAAAATTTCCAAAAATAATTTTCGAAAAAAATTTACAAAAAAATTTTCGAAAAAAATTTTGAAAAAAAATTTTCGAAAAAAATTTTGAAAAAAAATTTTCGAAAAAAATTTTCGAAAAAAATTTTGAAAAAAATTTTCGAAAAAAATTTTGAAAAAAATTTTCGAAAAAATTTTTTAAAAAATTTTCGAAAAAAATTTTGAAAAAAAAATTTTGAAAAAAATTTTGAAAAAAAATTTTCGAAAAAAATTTTGAAAAAAATTTTCGAAAAAAATTTTGAAAAAAATTTGGGAAAAAAATTTCGAAAAAAATTTTGAAAAAAATTTTCGAAAAAAATTTTGAAAAAAATTTTCGAAAAAAATTTTGGAAAAAAATTTTGAAAAAAATATTGAAAAAAATTTTGAAAAAAATTTTGAAAAAAATTTTGAAAAAAATTTTGAAAAAAAAATTTCGAAAAAAATTTTGAAAAAAAAATTTCGAAAAAAATTTTGAAAAAAATTTTGAAAAAAATTTTGGAAAAAAATTTTGAAAAAAAAATTTCGAAAAAAATTTTGAAAAAAAAAATTCGAAAAAAGTTTTGAAAAAAATTTTCGAAAAAAATTTTGAAAAAAATTTTGAAAAAAATTTTGAAAAAAAAATTTCGAAAAAAATTTTCAAAAAAAATTTTGAAAAAAATTTTCGAAAAAAATTTTGAAAAAAATTTTCGAAAAAAATTTTGAAAAAAATTTTCGAAAAAAATTTTGAAAAAAATTTGAAAAAATATTTTGAAAAAAATTTTCGAAAAAAATTTTCGAAAAAAATTTTGAAAAAAATTTTGAAAAAAAAATTCCAAAAATAATTTTCGAAAAAAATTTACGAAAAAATTTTCGAAAAAAATTTTGAAAAAAATTTTCGAAAAAAATATTGAAAAACATTTTGAAAAAAATTTTGAAAAAAAATTTTCGAAAAAAATTTTGAAAAAAAATTTTCGAAAAAAATTTTCGAAAAAAATTTTGAAAAAAATTTTCAAAAAAAATTTCGAAAAAAATTTTCGAAAAAATTTTCGAAAAAAATTTGAAAAAAATTTTCGAAAAAAAATTTGAAAAAAAATTTTCGAAAAAAATTTTGAAAAAAAAATTTCGAAAAAAATTTTGAAAAAAATTTTCCAAAAAAAATTTTGAAAAAAATTTTGAAAAAAAATTTTCGAAAAAAATTTTGAAAAAAAAATTTCGAAAAAAATTTTGAAAAAAAAATTTCGAAAAAAATTTTGAAAAAAATTTTCGAAAAAAATTTTGAAAAAAATTTTCGAAAAAAATTTTGGAAAAAAATTTTGAAAAAAATATTGAAAAAAATTTTGAAAAAAATTTTGAAAAAAAATTTGAAAAAAAATTTTCGAAAAAAATTTTGAAAAAAAAAATTCGAAAAAAATTTTGAAAAAAATTTTCGAAAAAAATTTTGAAAAAAATTTTGAAAAAAATTTTGAAAAAAAATTTTCGAAAAAAATTTTGAAAAAAAAATTTCGAAAAAAATTTTGAAAAAAATTTTGAAAAAAATTTTCGAAAAAAATTTTGAAAAAAAAATTTCGAAAAAAATTTTGAAAAAAATTTCCAAAAAAAATTTTCGAAAAAAATTTTGAAAAAAAATTTTCGAAAAAAATTTTGAAAAAAAAAATTTCGAAAAAAATTTTCGAAAAAAATTTCGAAAAAAATTTTCGAAAAAAATTTTCGAAAAAAATTTTGAAAAAAATTTTCGAAAAAAATTTTGAAAAAAATTTTCGAAAAAAATTTTGAAAAAAATTTTGAAAAAAATTTTTCGAAAAAAATTTTCGAAAAAAATTTTCAAAAAAATTTTCGAAAAAAATTTTCGAAAAAAAATTTGAAAAAAATTTTCGAAAAAAAATTTGAAAAAAATTTTCGAAAAAAATTTACGAAAAAATTTTCGAAAAAAATTTTGAAAAAAATTTTCGAAAAAAAATTTGAAAAAAATTTTCGAAAAAAATATTGAAAAAAATTTTCGAAAAAAATTTTCGAAAAAAATTTTGAAAAAAATTTTGAAAAAAAATTTTCGAAAAAAATTTTGAAAAAAAAATTTGGAAAAAAATTTTGAAAAAAATTTTGAAAAAAATTTTGAAAAAAAATTTCCAAAAAAAATTTTCGAAAAAAATTTTGAAAAAAATTTTCGAAAAAAATTTTGAAAAAAATTTTGAAAAAAAATTTCCAAAAATAATTTTCGAAAAAAATTTACGAAAAAATTTTCGAAAAAAATTTTGAAAAAAATTTTCGAAAAAAATATTGAAAAACATTTTGAAAAAAATTTTGAAAAAAAATTTTCGAAAAAAATTTTGAAAAAAAATTTTCGAAAAAAATTTTGAAAAAAAATTTTCGAAAAAAATTTTGAAAAAAAAATTTCGAAAAAAATTTTGAAAAAAATTTTCAAAAAAAATTTTGAAAAAAATTTTCAAAAAAAATTTTGAAAAAAATTTTCAAAAAAATTTTGGAAAAAAAATTTCGAAAAAAATTTTGAAAAAAATTTTCGAAAAAAATTTTGAAAAAAATTTTCGAAAAAAATTTTGGAAAAAAATTTTGAAAAAAATATTGAAAAAAATTTTGAAAAAAATTTTGAAAAAAATTTTGAAAAAAATTTTGAAAAAAAATTTTCGAAAAAAATTTTGAAAAAAAAAATTCAAAAAAAATTTTGAAAAAAATTTTCGAAAAAAATTTTGAAAAAAATTTTGAAAAAAATTTTGAAAAAAAATTTTCGAAAAAAATTTTGAAAAAAAATTTCGAAAAAAATTTTGAAAAAAATTTTCGAAAAAAATTTTGAAAAAAATTTTCGAAAAAAATTTTGAAAAAAAAATTTCGAAAAAAATTTTCGAAAAAAATTTTGAAAAAAAATTTTCGAAAAAAATTTTGAAAAAAAAATTTCGAAAAAAATTTTGAAAAAAATTTTAGAAAAAAATTTTCGAAAAAAATTTTGAAAAAAATTTTCGAAAAAAATTTCCAAAAAAAATTTTGAAAAAAATTTTCAAAAAAAATTTTGAAAAAAATTTTCAAAAAAAATTTTGAAAAAAATTTTCAAAAAAAATTTTGAAAAAAATTTTCGAAAAAAATTTTGGAAAAAAATTTTGAAAAAAATTTTCGAAAAAAATTTTGGAAAAAAATTTTGAAATAAATTTTCGAAAAAAATTTTGAAAAAAATTTTCGAAAAAAATTTTTAAAAAAATTTTCGAAAAAAATTTTGAAAAAAAAATTTCGAAAAAAATTTCCAAAAAAAATTTTTGAAAAAAATTTTCGAAAAAATTTTCGAAAAAAATTTTCGAAAAAAAATTTGAAAAAAATTTTCGAAAAAAATTTTGAAAAAAATTTTGAAAAAAAGTTTGAAAAAAATTTTGAAAAAAATTTTGAAAAAAATTTTGAAAAAAAAATTTCGAAAAAAATTTTGAAAAAAAATTTCGAAAAAAATTTCGAAAAAAATTTTCGAAAAAAATTCTGAGAAAAATTTTCGAAAAAAATTATAGAAAAAAATTTTGAAAAAAATTTTCGAAAAAAATTTTGAAAAAAAATTTTTGAAAAAAATTTTCGAAAAAAATTTTGAAAAAAATTTTGAAAAAAAAATTTCGAAAAAAATTTTCGAAAAAAATTTCGAAAAAAATTTTCGAAAAAAATTTGGAAAAAAATTTTCGAAAAAAATTTGGAAGAAAATTTTCAAAAATAAATTTTGAAAAAAATTTTAAAAAAAATTTTCGAAAAAAATTTTGAAAAAAATTTTCGAAAAAAATTTTGAAAAAAATTTTCAAAAAAAATTTTGAAAAAAATTTTCAAAAAAAATTTTGAAAAAAATTTTCGAAAAAAATTTTGGAAAAAAATTTTGAAAAAAATTTTCGAAAAAAATTTTGGAAAAAAATTTTGAAATAAATTTTCGAAAAAAATTTTGAAAAAAATTTTCGAAAAAAATTTTTAAAAAAATTTTCGAAAAAAATTTTGAAAAAAAAATTTCGAAAAAAATTTCCAAAAAAAATTTTTGAAAAAAATTTTCGAAAAAATTTTCGAAAAAAATTTTCGAAAAAAAATTTGAAAAAAATTTTCGAAAAAAATTTTGAAAAAAATTTTGAAAAAAATTTTGAAAAAAATTTTGAAAAAAATTTTGAAAAAAATTTTGAAAAAAAAATTTCGAAAAAAATTTTGAAAAAAAATTTCGAAAAAAATTTCGAAAAAAATTTTCGAAAAAAATTCTGAGAAAAATTTTCGAAAAAAATTATAGAAAAAAATTTTGAAAAAAATTTACGAAAAAAATTTTGAAAAAAAATTTTTGAAAAAAATTTTCGAAAAAAATTTTGAAAAAAATTTTGAAAAAAAAATTTCGAAAAAAATTTTCGAAAAAAATTTCGAAAAAAATTTTCGAAAAAAATTTGGAAAAAAATTTTCGAAAAAAATTTGGAAAAAAATTTTCGAAAAAAATTTTGAAAAAAATTTTGAAAAAAATTTTCGAAAAAAATTTTGAAAAAAATTTTCGAAAAAAATTTTGAAAAAAGTTTTGAAAAAAAATTTTTGAAAAAAAATTTCGAAAAAAAATTTGAAAAAAATTTTCGAAAAAAATTTTGAAAAAAATTTTGAAAAAAAATTTCCAAAAAAAATTTTCGAAAAAAATTTTCGAAAAAATTTTCCAAAAACATTTTCGAAAAAAAATATGAAAAAAATTTTCGAAAAAAATTTTGAAAAAAATTTTGAAAAAAAAATTTAGAAAAAAATTTTGAAAAAAATTTTCGAAAAAAATTTTGAGAAAAATTTTCGAAAAAAAATTTCGAAAAAAATTCTGAAAAAAATTTTCGAAAAAAATTTTGAAAAAAATTTTCGAAAAAAATTTCGAAAAAAAATTTTCGAAAAAAATTATGAAAAAAAATTTCGAAAAAAATTTTTTAAAAAAATTTCGAAAAAAAAATTGAAAAAAAATTTCGAAAAAAATTTTCAAAAAAATTTTCGAGAAAATTTTGGAAAAACGTTTTCAAAAAAAAATTTGAAAACAATTTTCGAAAAAAATTTCGAAAAAAATTTTGAAAATAATTTTCGAAAAAAAATTTTCGAAAAAATTTTGGAAAAAAATTTTTCGAAAAAAATTTTCAAAAAAATTTTCGAAAAAAATTTCGAAAAGAAATTTTCGAAAAAAATTTTCAAAAAAATTTTCGAAAACAAATTTTCGAAAAAAATTTTCGTAAAAAATATCGGAAAACAATTTTCGAAAAAAATTTTAAAAAAAATTTTCGAAAAAAAATTTTCGAAAAAATTTGTGGAAAATAATTTAGAAAAAAATTTTCGAAAAAAAATTTTCGAAAAAAATTTTGAATAAAAATTTTGAAAAAAATTTTTGGAAAAAATTTCGAAAAAAAATTTTCGAAAAAAATTTTGAAAAAAAATTTCGAAAAAAATTTTCAAAAAAATTTTCGAAAAAATTTTGGAAAAAAATTTTTCGAAAAAAATTTTCAAAAAAATTTTCGAAAAAAATTTCGAAAAGAAATTTTCGAAAAAAATTTTCAAAAAAATTTTCGAAAACAAATTTTCGAAAAAAATTTTCGTAAAAAATATCGGAAAAAAATTTTCGAAAAAAATTTTGAAAAAAATTTTCGAAAAAAAATTTTGAAAAAAATTTTGAAAAAAATTTCGAAAAAAATTTTCAAAAAAATTTTCGAAAAAATTTTGGAAAAAAATGTTCGAAAAAAAATTTGAAAAAAAATTTTCGAAAAACATTTTCAAAAAAATTTTCGAAAAAATTTTGGAAAAAAATTTTTCGAAAAAAATTTTGAAAACAATTTTCGAAAAAATTTCGAAAAAAATTTTGAAAAAAATTTTCAAAAAAAATTTTCAAAAAAAATTTTGAAGAAAAATTTCGAAAAAAATTTTGAAAAAAATTTTCTAAAAAATTTTGAAAAAAAATTTTGAAAAAAATTTTCGATAAAGAATTTTCGAAAAATAAATTTGAAAAAAATTTTTGGAAATTAATTTAGAAAAAAAAATTTAGAAAAAAATTTTCAAAAAAATTTTCGAAAAAAATTTCGAAAAAAAATTTTCGAAAAAATTAAGAAAAAAAAATTCGAAAAAAAATTTCAAAAAAAATTTCGAATAAATGTTGAAAAAACATTTTTCGAAAAAAAAATTTTCAAAAAAATTTTCCAAAAAATATTTCGAAAAAAAATTTTCGAAAAAAATTTTAAAAAAATTTTCGAAAAAAAATTTTCGAAAAAAATTTTGAAAGAAATTTTCGAAAAAAAATTTTCGAAAAAAGTTTGAAAAAAAATTTTGAAAAAAAATTTTCGAAAAAAATTTCAAAAAAAAATTTTCGAAAAAAATTTCAAAAAAAAATTTTCGAAAAAAATTATGAAAAAAAATTTTAGAAAAAAAAGTTTGAAAAAAAATTTTCGAAAAAAATTTTGAAAACAATTTTGAAAAAAAAATTTGAAAAAAATTTTTGGAAAAAATTTCGAAAAAAAATTTTCGAAAAAAATTTCGAAAAAAAATTTTGGAAAAAAATTTTGAAAAAAAATTTCGAAAGAAATTTTCAAAAAAATTTTCGAAAAAATTTTGGAAAAATATTTTTCGAAAAAATTTTCAAAAAAATTTTCGAAAAAAATTTCGAAAAAAAAATTTTCGAAAAAAATTTTGAAAAAAATTTTCAAAAAAAAATTTTCGAAAAAAATTTTCGTAAAAATTATCGAAAAAAAATTTTCGAAAAAAATTTTCAATAAAATTTTCGAAAAAAATTTTCGAAACAAATTTCAAAAAAGAATTTTCGAAAAAAATTTTGAAAAAAAATTTTCGAAAAAAATTTTTAAAAAGAAATTTCAAAAAAAATTTTGAAAAAAAAATTTCGAAAAAAATTTTCGAAAAAAATTTTGAAAAAAAATTTTCGAAAAAAATTTTCGAAAAAAATTTTCGAAAAAAATTTTGAAAAAAAATTTGGAAAAAAAATTTTGAAAAAAATTTTCAAAAAAAATTTCGAATAAATTTTGGAAAAACATTTTTCGAAAAAAAAATTTTCAAAAAAATTTTCCAGAAAATATTTCGAAAAAAAATTTTCGAAAAAAATTTTAAAAAAATTTTCGAAAAAAAATTTTCGAAAAAAATTTTGAAAGAAATTTTCGAAAAAAAATTTTCGAAAAAAAGTTTGAAAAAAAATTTTGAAAAAAAATTTTCGAAAAAAATTTCAAAAAAAAATTTTCGAAAAAAATTTCAAAAAAAAATTTTCGAAAAAAATTTCAAAAAAAAATTTTCGAAAAAAATTATGAAAAAAAATTTTCGAAAAAAATTTTGAAAAAAAATTTTCGAAAAAAATTTTGAAAAAAAATTTTGAAAAAAAAATTTGAAAAAAATTTTTGGAAAAAATTTCGAAAAAAAATTTTCGAAAAAAATTTCGAAAAAACATTTTCGAAAAAAATTTTGAAAAAAAATTTCGAAAGAAATTTTCAAAAAAATTTTCGAAAAAATTTTGGAAAAACATTTTTCGAAAAAATTTTCAAAAAAATTTTCGAAAAAAATTTCGAAAAAAAAATTTTCGAAAAAAATTTTGAATAAAATTTTCAAAAAAAAATTTTCGAAAAAAATTTCGTAAAAAATATCGAAAAAAAATTTTCGAAAAAAATTTTCAATAAAATTTTCGAAAAAAATTTTCAATAAAATTTTCGAAAAAAATTTTGAAAAAAAAATTTCGAAAAAAATTTTAAAAAAAGAAATTTCAAAAAAAAATTCGAAAAAAAATTTTCGAAAAAAATTTCGAAAAAAAATTTTCGAAAAAAATTATGAAAAAAAATTTCGAAAAAAATTTTCAAAAAAATTTTCGAATAAATTTTGGAAAAAAATTTTTCGAAAAAAAAATTTTCAAAAAAATTTTCAACAAAATTTTCCAGAAAAAATTTCGAAAAAAATTTTCGAACAAAATTTCGAAAAAAATTTTCGAAAAAAATTTGGAAAAAAATTTGGAAAAAAATTTTCGAAAAAAATTTTGAAAAAAATTTTGAAAAAAATTTTGAAAAAAATTTTCGAAAAAAATTTTCGAAAAAAATTTTCGAAAAAAATTTTCAAAAAAAAATTTGAAAAAAGTTTTCGAAAAAAATTTCGAAAAAAATTTTCGAAAAAAATTTTGAAAAAAAAATTTCGAAAAAAATTTTCAAAAAAAATTATGAAAAAAATTTTCGAAAAAAATTTTGAAAAAAATTTTCGAAAAATATTTGAAAAAAATTTTGAAAAAAAAATTTCGAAAAAAATTTTGAAAAAAATTTTCGAAAAAAATTTTGAAAAAAAATTTGAAAAAAATTTTGAAAAAAATTTTGAAAAAAAATTTTCGAAAAAAATTTTGAAAAAAAAATTTCGAAAAAAATTTTGAAAAAAATTTTCGAAAAAAATTTTGAAAAAAATTTTCGAAAAAAATTTTGAAAAAAAAATTTCGAAAAAAATTTTCGAAAAAAATTTTGAAAAAAAATTTTCGAAAAAAATTTTGAAAAAAAAATTTCAAAAAAAAAAATTGAAAAAAAAAAATTTCGAAAAAAATTTTGAAAAAAATTTTCGAAAAAAATTTTGAAAAAAATTTTCGAAAAAAATTTTGAAAAAAAATTTTCGAAAAAAATTTTCGAAAAAAAATTTGAAAATAATTTTCGAAAAAAATTTCGAAAAAATTTTGAAAAAAAATTTTCGAAAAAAATTTTGAAAAAAATTTTGAAAAAAAATTTTCGAAAAAAATTTTGAAGAAAAATTTTCGAAGAAAATTTTGCAAAAAAAATTTCGAAAAAAATTTTCAAAAAAAATTTTGAAAAAAATTTTCAAAAAAAATTTTGAAAAAAATTTTCGAAAAAAATTTTGAAAAAAATTTTCGAAAAAAATTTTGGAAAAAAATGTTCAAAAAAAATTTGAAAAAAATTTTGAAAAAAAGTTTCGAGAAAAATTTCCAAAAAAAAATTTGAAAAAAATTTTGAAAAAAAATTTCCAAAAATAATTTACGAAAAAAATTTACGAAAAAATTTTCGAAAAAAATTTTCAAAAAAAATTTTGAAAAAAATTTTCGAAAAACATTTTGGAAAAAAATTTTGAAAAAAATTTTGGAAAAAAATTTTGGAAAAAAATTTTGAAATAAATTTTCGAAAAAAATTTTGAAAAAAATTTTCGAAAAAAATTTTTAAAAAAATTTTCGAAAAAAATTTTGAAAAAAAAATTTTGAAATAAATTTTGAAAAAAAAATGTCGAAAAAAATTTCCAAAAAAAATTTTCGAAAAAAATTTTCGAAAAAATTTTCGAAAAAAATTTGAAAAAAATTTTCGAAAAAAAATTTGAAAAAAAATTTTCGAAAAAAATTTTCGAAAAGATTTTCGAAAAAAATTTTCGAAAAAAAATTTGAAAAAAATTTTCGAAAAAAATATTGAAAAAAATTTAAAAAAAAAATTTTCGAAAAAAATTTTGAAAAAAAATTTTCGAAAAAAATTTTGAAAAAAATTTTCGAAAAAAATTTTCGAAAAAAATTTTGAAAAAAATTTTCGAAAAAAATTTTGGAAAAAAATTTTGAAATAAATTTTCGAAAAAAATTTTGAAAAAAATTTTCGAAAAAATTTTTCAAAAAATTTTCGAAAAAAATTTTGAAAAAAAAATTTTGAAATAAATTTCCAAAAAAAATTTTCGAAAAAAATTTTCGAAAAAATTTTCGAAAAAAATTTGAAAAAAATTTTCGAAAAAAAATTTGAAAAAAATTTTCGAAAAAAAATTAGAAAAAAAATTTTCGAAAAAAATTTTCGAAAAGATTTTCGAAAAAAATTTTCGAAAAAAAATTTGAAAAAAATTTTCGAAAAAAATATTGAAAAAAATTTTGGAAAAAATTTTCGAAAAAAATTTTGAAAAAAAAATTTCGAAAAAAATTTTGAAAAAAATTTTCCAAAAAAAATTTTGAAAAAAATTTTGAAAAAAAATTTTCGAAAAAAATTTTGAAAAAAAAATTTCGAAAAAAATATTGAAAAAAATTTTCGAAAAAAATTTTCGAAAAAAATTTTGAAAAAAATTTTTGAAAAAAATTTTGAAAAAAATTTTGAAAAAAATTTTGAAAAAAATTTTGAAAAAAATTTTGAAAAAAATTTCCAAAAAAAATTTTCGAAAAAAATTTTCGAAAAAAAATTTGAAAAAAATTTTCGAAAAAAATTTTGAAAAAAAATTTTGAAAAAAAATTTTCGAAAAAAATTTTGAAAAAAAAATTTCGAAAGAAATTTTGAAAAAAATTTTCGAAAAAAATTTTGAAAAAAATTTTGGAAAAAAATTTTCGAAAAAAATTTTGAAAAAAATTTTCGAAAAAAATTTTCGAAAAAAATTTTCGAAAAAAATTTTGAAAAAAATTTTCGAAAAAAGTTTTGAAAAAAAATTTTCGAAAAAAATTTTGAAAAAAAAATTTCGAAAAAAATTTTCGAGAAAAATTTTGAAAAAAATTTTCGAAAAAAATTTTGAAAAAAATTTTGAAAAAAATTTTCGAAAAAAATTTTGAAAAAAATTTTCGAAAAAAATTTTCGAAAAAAATTTTGAAAAAATTTTTGAAAAAAATTTTGAAAAAAAATTTTGAAAAAAAATTTTGAAAAAAAATTTTCGAAAAAAATTTTGAAAAAAAAATTTCGAAAAAAATTTTCGAAAAAAATTTTCGAAAAAAATTTTCAAAAAAAAATTTGAAAAAAATTTTCGAAAAAAATATTGAAAAAAATTTTGAAAAAAAATTTTCGAAAAAAATTTTGAAAAAAAAATTTCGAAAAAAATTTTGAAAAAAATTTTGAAAAAAATTTTGAAAAAAAATTTCCAAAAAAAATTTTCGAAAAAAATTTTCGAAAAAAATTTTGAAAAAAATTTTCGAAAAAAATTTTCGAAAAAAAATTTGAAAAAAATTTTCGAAAAAAATTTTGAAAAAAATTTTGAAAAAAATTTTGAAAAAAATTTTGAAAAAAAATTTTCGAAAAAAATTTTGAAAAAAAAATTTCGAAAAAAATTTCGAAAAAAATTTTCGAAAAAAATTCTGAGAAAAATTTTCGAAAAAAATTATAGAAAAAAATTTTGAAAAAAATTTTCGAAAAAAATTCTGAAAAAAATTTTCGAAAAAAATTTTTAAAAAAAATTTTTAAAAAAAATTTTCGAAAAAAATTTTGAAAAAAAAATTTCGAAAAAAATTTTGAAAAAAAAATTTCGAAAAAAATTTTGAAAAAAATTTTGAAAAAAATTTTGAGAAAAATTTTCGAAAAAAATTTTCGAAAAAAATTTTGAAAAAAATTTTCGAAAAAAATTTTCGAAAAAAATTTTCAAAAAAATTTTCGAAAAAAATTTTCGAAAAAAATTTCCAAAAAAAACTTTGGAAAAAAATTTTGAAAAAAATTTTTGGAAAAAATTTCGAAAAAAAATTTTCGAAAAAAATTTCGAAAAAACATTTTCGAAAAAAATTTTGAAAAAAAATTTCGAAAGAAATTTTCAAAAAAATTTTCGAAAAAATTTTGGAAAAACATTTTTCGAAAAAATTTTCAAAAAAATTTTCGAAAAAAATTTCGAAAAAAAAAATTTCGAAAAAAATTTTGAATAAAATTTTCAAAAAAAAATTTTTGAAAAAAATTTTCGTAAAAAATATCGAAAAAAAATTTTCGAAAAAAATTTTCAATAAAATTTTCGAAAAAAATTTTCAATAAAATTTTCGAAAAAAATTTTGAAAAAAAAATTTCGAAAAAAATTTTAAAAAAAGAAATTTCAAAAAAAAATTCGAAAAAAAATTTTCGAAAAAAATTTCGAAAAAAAATTTTCGAAAAAAATTATGAAAAAAAATTTCGAAAAAAATTTTCAAAAAAATTTTCGAATAAATTTTGGAAAAAAATTTTTCGAAAAAAAAATTTTCAAAAAAATTTTCAACAAAATTTTCCAGAAAAAATTTCGAAAAAAATTTTCGAACAAAATTTCGAAAAAAATTTTCGAAAAAAATTTGGAAAAAAATTTGGAAAAAAATTTTCGAAAAAAATTTTGAAAAAAATTTTGAAAAAAATTTTGAAAAAAATTTTCGAAAAAAATTTTCGAAAAAAATTTTCGAAAAAAATTTTCAAAAAAAAATTTGAAAAAAGTTTTCGAAAAAAATTTCGAAAAAAATTTTCGAAAAAAATTTTGAAAAAAAAATTTCGAAAAAAATTTTCAAAAAAAATTATGAAAAAAATTTTCGAAAAAAATTTTGAAAAAAATTTTCGAAAAATATTTTGAAAAAAATTTTGAAAAAAAAATTTCGAAAAAAATTTTGAAAAAAATTTTCGAAAAAAATTTTGAAAAAAAATTTGAAAAAAATTTTGAAAAAAATTTTGAAAAAAAATTTTCGAAAAAAATTTTGAAAAAAAAATTTCGAAAAAAATTTTGAAAAAAATTTTCGAAAAAAATTTTCGAAAAAAATTTTGAAAAAAATTTTCGAAAAAAATTTTGAAAAAAAAATTTCGAAAAAAATTTTCGAAAAAAATTTTGAAAAAAAATTTTCGAAAAAAATTTTGAAAAAAAAATTTCAAAAAAAAAATTGAAAAAAAAAAATTTCGAAAAAAATTTTGAAAAAAATTTTCGAAAAAAATTTTGAAAAAAATTTTCGAAAAAAATTTTGAAAAAAAATTTTCGAAAAAAATTTTCGAAAAAAAATTTGAAAATAATTTTCGAAAAAAATTTCGAAAAAATTTTGAAAAAAAATTTTCGAAAAAAATTTTGAAAAAAATTTTGAAAAAAAATTTTCGAAAAAAATTTTGAAGAAAAATTTTCGAAGAAAATTTTGCAAAAAAAATTTCGAAAAAAATTTTCAAAAAAAATTTTGAAAAAAATTTTCAAAAAAAATTTTGAAAAAAATTTTCGAAAAAAATTTTGAAAAAAATTTTCGAAAAAAATTTTGAAAAAAATTTTGGAAAAAAATGTTCAAAAAAAATTTGAAAAAAATTTTGAAAAAAAGTTTCGAGAAAAATTTCCAAAAAAAAATTTGAAAAAAATTTTGAAAAAAAATTTCCAAAATTAATTTACGAAAAAAATTTACGAAAAAATTTTCGAAAAAAATTTTCAAAAAAAATTTTGAAAAAAATTTTCGAAAAACATTTTGGAAAAAAATTTTGAAAAAAATTTTGGAAAAAAATTTTGGAAAAAAATTTTGAAATAAATTTTCGAAAAAAATTTTGAAAAAAATTTTCGAAAAAAATTTTTAAAAAAATTTTCGAAAAAAATTTTGAAAAAAAAATTTTGAAATAAATTTTGAAAAAAAAATGTCGAAAAAAATTTCCAAAAAAAATTTTCGAAAAAAATTTTCGAAAAAATTTTCGAAAAAAATTTGAAAAAAATTTTCGAAAAAAAATTTGAAAAAAAATTTTCGAAAAAAATTTTCGAAAAGATTTTCGAAAAAAATTTTCGAAAAAAAATTTGAAAAAAATTTTCGAAAAAAATATTGAAAAAAATTTAAAAAAAAAATTTTCGAAAAAAATTTTGAAAAAAAATTTTCGAAAAAAATTTTGAAAAAAATTTTCGAAAAAAATTTTCGAAAAAAATTTTGAAAAAAATTTTCGAAAAAAATTTTGGAAAAAAATGTTGAAATAAATTTTCGAAAAAAATTTTGAAAAAAATTTTCGAAAAAATTTTTCAAAAAATTTTCGAAAAAAATTTTGAAAAAAAAATTTTGAAATAAATTTCCAAAAAAAATTTTCGAAAAAAATTTTCGAAAAAATTTTCGAAAAAAATTTGAAAAAAATTTTCGAAAAAAAATTTGAAAAAAATTTTCGAAAAAAAATTTGAAAAAAAATTTTCGAAAAAAATTTTCGAAAAGATTTTCGAAAAAAATTTTCGAAAAAAATTTTCGAAAAGATTTTCGAAAAAAATTTTCGAAAAAAATTTTCGAAAAAAAATTTGAAAAAAATTTTCGAAAAAAATATTGAAAAAAATTTTGGAAAAAATTTTCGAAAAAAATTTTGAAAAAAAAATTTCGAAAAAAATTTTGAAAAAAATTTTCCAAAAAAAATTTTGAAAAAAATTTTGAAAAAAAATTTTCGAAAAAAATTTTGAAAAAAAAATTTCGAAAAAAATATTGAAAAAAATTTTCGAAAAAAATTTTCGAAAAAAATTTTGAAAAAAATTTTTGAAAAAAATTTTGAAAAAAATTTTGAAAAAAATTTTGAAAAAAATTTTGAAAAAAATTTCCAAAAAAAATTTTCGAAAAAAATTTTCGAAAAAAAATTTGAAAAAAATTTTCGAAAAAAATTTTGAAAAAAAATTTTGAAAAAAAATTTTCGAAAAAAATTTTGAAAAAAAAATTTCGAAAGAAATTTTGAAAAAAATTTTCGAAAAAAATTTTGAAAAAAATTTTGGAAAAAAATTTTCAAAAAAAATTTTGAAAAAAATTTTCGAAAAAAATTTTCGAAAAAAATTTTCGAAAAAAATTTTGAAAAAAATTTTCGAAAAAAGTTTTGAAAAAAAATTTTCGAAAAAAATTTTGAAAAAAAAATTTCGAAAAAAATTTTCGAGAAAAATTTTGAAAAAAATTTTCGAAAAAAATTTTGAAAAAAATTTTGAAAAAAATTTTCGAAAAAAATTTTGAAAAAAATTTTCGAAAAAAATTTTCGAAAAAAATTTTGAAAAAATTTTTGAAAAAAATTTTGAAAAAAAATTTTGAAAAAAAATTTTGAAAAAAAATTTTCGAAAAAAATTTTGAAAAAAAAATTTCGAAAAAAATTTTCGAAAAAAATTTTCGAAAAAAATTTTCAAAAAAAAATTTGAAAAAAATTTTCGAAAAAAATATTGAAAAAAATTTTGAAAAAAAATTTTCGAAAAAAATTTTGAAAAAAAAATTTCGAAAAAAATTTTGAAAAAAATTTTGAAAAAAATTTTGAAAAAAAATTTCCAAAAAAAATTTTCGAAAAAAATTTTCAAAAAAAATTTTGAAAAAAATTTTCGAAAAAAATTTTCGAAAAAAAATTTGAAAAAAATTTTCGAAAAAAATTTTGAAAAAAATTTTGAAAAAAATTTTGAAAAAAATTTTGAAAAAAAATTTTCGAAAAAAATTTTGAAAAAAAAATTTCGAAAAAAATTTCGAAAAAAATTTTCGAAAAAAATTCTGAGAAAAATTTTCGAAAAAAATTATAGAAAAAAATTTTGAAAAAAATTTTCGAAAAAAATTCTGAAAAAAATTTTCGAAAAAAATTTTTAAAAAAAATTTTTAAAAAAAATTTTCGAAAAAAATTTTGAAAAAAAAATTTCGAAAAAAATTTTGAAAAAAAAATTTCGAAAAAAATTTTGAAAAAAATTTTGAAAAAAAAATTTCGAAAAAAATTTTGAAAAAAATTTTGAGAAAAATTTTCGAAAAAAATTTTCGAAAAAAATTTTGAAAAAAATTTTCGAAAAAAATTTTCGAAAAAAATTTTCAAAAAAATTTTCGAAAAAAATTTTCGAAAAAAATTTCCAAAAAAAACTTTGGAAAAAAATTTTGAAAAAAATTTTGAAAAAAATTTTGAAGAAAAATTTTGAAAAAAATTTTCGAAAAAAATTTTGAAAAAAATTTTCGAAAAAAATTTTCGAAAAAAAATTTGAAAAAAATTTTGAAAAAAATTTTCGAAAAAAATTTTCGAAAGAAATATTGAAAAAAATTTTGAAAAAAAATTTTCGAAAAAAATTTTCGAAAAAAATTTTGAGAAAAATTTTCGAAAAAAATTTTCAAAAAAAATTTCGAAAAAAAATTTCGAAAAAAATTTTCGAAAAAAATTTTGAAAAAAAAATTTCGAAAAAAATATTAAAAAAAATTTTGAAAAAAAAATTTCGAAAAAAATTTTGAAAAAAAAATTTCGAAAAAAATTTTGAAAAAAATTTTCGAAAAAAATTTTGAAAAAAATTTTCGAAGAAAATTTTGAAAAAAAATTTTCGAAAAAAATTTTCGAAAAAAAATTTGAAAATAATTTTCGAAAAAAATTCCAAAAAAAATTTTGAAAAAAAATTTTCGAAAAAAATTTTGAAAAAAATTTTGAAAAAAAATTTTCGAAAAAAATTTTTAAGAAAAATTTTCGAAAAAAATTTTGCAAAAAAAATTTCGAAAAAAATTTTCAAAAAAAATTTTGAAAAAAATTTTCGAAAAAAATTTTGAAAAAAATTTTCGAAAAAAATTTTGAAAAAAATTTTCGAAAAAAATTTTGAAAAAAATTTTGGAAAAAAATGTTCAAAAAAAATTTAAAAAAAATTTTGAAAAAAATTTTCGAAAAAAATTTTCGAAAAAAATTTTGAAAAAAATTTTCGAAAAAAATTTTGAAAAAAATTTTCGAAAAAAATTTTCGAAAAAAATTTTGAAAAAATTTTTGAAAAAAATTTTGAAAAAAAATTTTGAAAAAAAATTTTGAAAAAAAATTTTCGAAAAAAATTTTGAAAAAAAAATTTCGAAAAAAATTTTCGAAAAAAATTTTCGGAAAAAATTTTCAAAAAAAAATTTGAAAAAAATTTTCGAAAAAAATTTTCGGAAAAAATTTTCAAAAAAAAATTTGAAAAAAATTTTCGAAAAAAATATTGAAAAAAATTTTGAAAAAAAATTTTCGAAAAAAATTTTGAAAAAAAAATTTCGAAAAAAATTTTGAAAAAAATTTTGAAAAAAATTTTGAAAAAAAATTTCCAAAAAAAATTTTCGAAAAAAATTTTCGAAAAAAATTTTGAAAAAAATTTTCGAAAAAAAATTTGAAAAAAATTTTCGAAAAAAATTTTGAAAAAAATTTTGAAAAAAATTTTGAAAAAAATTTTGAAAAAAAATTTTCGAAAAAAATTTTGAAAAAAAAATTTCGAAAAAAATTTCGAAAAAAATTTTCGAAAAAAATTCTGAGAAAAATTTTCGAAAAAAATTATAGAAAAAAATTTTGAAAAAAATTTTCGAAAAAAATTCTGAAAAAAATTTTCGAAAAAAATTTTTAAAAAAAATTTTTAAAAAAAATTTTCGAAAAAAATTTTGAAAAAAAAATTTCGAAAAAAATTTTGAAAAAAAAATTTCGAAAAAAATTTTGAAAAAAATTTTGAAAAAAAAATTTCGAAAAAAATTTTGAAAAAAATTTTGAGAAAAATTATCGAAAAAAATTTTCGAAAAAAATTTTGAAAAAAATTTTCGAAAAAAATTTTCGAAAAAAATTTTCAAAAAAATTTTCGAAAAAAATTTTCGAAAAAAATTTCCAAAAAAAACTTTGGAAAAAAATTTTGAAAAAAATTTTGAAAAAAATTTTGAAGAAAAATTTTGAAAAAAATTTTCGAAAAAAATTTTGAAAAAAATTTTCGAAAAAAATTTTCGAAAAAAAATTTGAAAAAAATTTTGAAAAAAATTTTCGAAAAAAATTTTCGAAAGAAATATTGAAAAAAATTTTGAAAAAAAATTTTCGAAAAAAATTTTCGAAAAAAATTTTGAGAAAAATTTTCGAAAAAAATTTTCAAAAAAAATTTCGAAAAAAAATTTCGAAAAAAATTTTCGAAAAAAATTTTGAAAAAAAAATTTCGAAAAAAATATTGAAAAAAATTTTGAAAAAAAAATTTCGAAAAAAATTTTGAAAAAAAAATTTCGAAAAAAATTTTGAAAAAAATTTTCGAAAAAAATTTTGAAAAAAATTTTCGAAGAAAATTTTGAAAAAAAATTTTCGAAAAAAATTTTCGAAAAAAAATTTGAAAATAATTTTCGAAAAAAATTTCGAAAAAAATTTTGAAAAAAAATTTTCGAAAAAAATTTTGAAAAAAATTTTGAAAAAAAATTTTCGAAAAAAATTTTTAAGAAAAATTTTCGAAAAAAATTTTGCAAAAAAAATTTCGAAAAAAATTTTCAAAAAAAATTTTGAAAAAAATTTTCGAAAAAAATTTTGAAAAAAATTTTCGAAAAAAATTTTGAAAAAAATTTTCGAAAAAAATTTTGAAAAAAATTTTGGAAAAAAATGTTCAAAAAAAATTTAAAAAAAATTTTGAAAAAAATTTTCGAAAAAAATTTTCGAAAAAAATTTTGAAAAAAATTTTGAAAAAAAATTTCCAAAAATAATTTTCGAAAAAAATTTACGAAAAAATTTTCGAAAAAAATTTTGAAAAAAAATTTTCGAAAAAAATTTTGAAAAAAAATTTTCGAAAAAAATTTTCGAAAAAAATCTTGAAAAAAATTTTCAAAAAAAATTTTGAAAAAAATTTTCGAAAAAAATTTTGGAAAAAAATTTTGAAAAAAATTTTCGAAAAAAATTTTGGAAAAAAATTTTGAAATAAATTTTCGAAAAAAATTTTGAAAAAAATTTTCGAAAAAATTTTTTAAAAAAAATTTTCGAAAAAAATTTTGAAAAAAAAATTTTGAAATAAATTTTGAAAAAAAAATGTCGAAAAAAATTTCCAAAAAAACTTTTCGAAAAAAATTTTGAAAAAAATTTTGAAAAAAAATTTCCAAAAAAAATTTTCAAAAAAATTTTCGAAAAAAATTTTCGAAAGAAATTTTCAAAAAAAATTTTGAAAAAAATTTTCGAAAAAAATTTCGAAAAAAAATTTTCGAAATAAAATTTTGAAAAGAAATTTCGAAAAAAATTTTGAAAAAAATTTTCGATAAAATTTTGGAAAAAAATTTTCAAAAAAAATTTTGAAAAAAAAATTTCGAAAAAAAATTTTTTAAAAAATTTTCGAAAAAAATTTCGAAAAAAAATATTCGAAAAAAATTTTGAAAAAAAATTTCGAAAAAAATTTGGAAAAAAAAATTTCGAAAAAAATTTTCGAAAAAAATTTCGAAAAAATTTTCGAAAAAAAATTTTCGAATAATATTTTCGAAAAAAATTTTGAAAAAAAATTTCGAAAAAAAATTTCAAAACAATTTACGAAAAAAAATTTTCGAATAATATTTTCGAAAAAAATTTTGAAAAAAAAATTTGAAAAAAATTTTTGGAAAAAATTTCGAAAAAAAATTTTCGAAAAAAATTTCGAAAAAAAATTTTCGAAAAAAATTTTGAAAAAAAATTTCGAAAGAAATTTTCAAAAAAATTTTCGAAAAAATTTTGGAAAAACATTTTTCGAAAAAATTTTCAAAAAAATTTTCGAAAAAAATTTCGAAAAAAAAATTTTCGAAAAAAATTTTGAATAAAATTTTCAAAAAAAAATTTTCGAAAAAATTTCGTAAAAAATATCGAAAAAAAATTTTCGAAAAAAATTTTCAATAAAATTTTCGAAAAAAATTTTCAATAAAATTTTCGAAAAAAATTTTCGAAAAAAATTTTGAAAAAAAAATTTCGAAAAAAATTTTAAAAAAAGAAATTTCAAAAAAAAATTTGAAAAAAAAATTTCGAAAAAAATTTTCGAAAAAAATTTTGAAAAAAAATTTTCGAAAAAAATTTTCGACAAAAATTTTCGAAAAAAATTTTGAAAAAAAATTTGGAAAAAAAAATTTTTGAAAAAATTTCGAAAAAAAATTCGAAAAAAAATTTTCGAAAAAAATTTCGAAAAAAAATTTTCGAAAAAAATTATGAAAAAAAATTTCGAAAAAAATTTTCAAAAAAATTTTCGAATAAATTTTGGAAAAAAATTTTTCGAAAAAAAAATTTTCAAAAAAATTTTCAACAAAATTTTCCAGAAAAAATTTCGAAAAAAATTTTCGAACAAAATTTCGAAAAAAATTTTCGAAAAAAATTTGGAAAAAAATTTGGAAAAAAATTTTCGAAAAAAATTTTGAAAAAAATTTTGAAAAAAATTTTGAAAAAAATTTTCGAAAAAAATTTTGAAAAAAATTTTGAAAAAAAATTTTGAAAAAAAATTTGAAAAAAAATTTTCGAAAAAAAATTTCGAAAAAAAATTTTCGAAAAAAATTTTGAAAAAAATTTTGAAAAAAAATTTCCAAAAAAAATTTTCAAAAAAATTTTCGAAAAAAAATTTTCGAAAGAAATTTTCAAAAAAAATTTTGAAAAAAATTTTCGAAAAAAATTTCGAAAAAAAATTTTCGAAATAAAATTTTGAAAAGAAATTTCGAAAAAAATTTTGAAAAAAATTTTCGATAAAATTTTGGAAAAAAATTTTCAAAAAAAATTTTGAAAAAAAAATTTCGAAAAAAAATTTTTTAAAAAATTTTCGAAAAAAATTTCGAAAAAAAATATTCGAAAAAAATTTTGAAAAAAAATTTCGAAAAAAATTTGGAAAAAAAAATTTCGAAAAAAATTTTCGAAAAAAATTTCGAAAAAATTTTCGAAAAAAAATTTTCGAATAATATTTTCGAAAAAAATTTTGAAAAAAAATTTCGAAAAAAAATTTCAAAACAATTTACGAAAAAATTTTGGAAAAAAATTTTTCGAAAAAAGTTTCAAAAAAAAATTTCAAAAAAAATTTTGAAAAAAATTTTCGAAAAAAAATTTTCGAAAAAAATTTTGAAAAAAATTTTCGAAAAAAATTCCAAAAAAAATTTTCGAAAAAAATTTTGAAAAAAAATTTTCGAAAAAAATTTTCAAAAAAATTTTCGAAAAAATTTTGGAAAAAAATTTTTCGAAAAATATTTTCAAAAAAAATTTCGAAAAAAATTTCGAAAAAAAAATTTTCGTAAAAAATATCGAAAAAAAATTTTTGAAAAAAATTTTGAATAAAATTTTCGAAAAAAAATATTGAACAAAATTTCGAAAAAAATTTTCAAAAAAATTTTCGAAAAAAATTTTGAAAAAAAATTTTGAAAAAAAATTTTCAAAAAAATTTTCGAAAAATTTTGGAAAAATTATTTTCGAAAAAATTTTCCTAAAAAAAATTTTGAAAAAAGTATCAAAAAATTTTTCGAAAAAAAAATTGAAAGAAAAATTCGAAAAAAATTTTCAAAAAAATTTTCGAAAAAATTTTGGAAAAAAATCTTTCGAAAAAAATTTTGAAAACAATTTTCGAAAAAAATTTCGAAAAAAATTTTGAAAAAAATTTTCGAAAAAAATTTCGAAAAAAAATTTTCGAAATAAAATTTTGAAAAGAAATTTCGAAAAAAATTTTGAAAAAAATTTTCGATAAAATTTTGGAAAAAAATTTTCAAAAAAAATTTTGAAAAAAAATTTTCGAAAAAAATTTTGAAAAAAAAATTTCGAAAAAAATTTTCGAAAAAAATTTTCGAAAAAAATTTTCAAAAAAAAATTTGAAAAAAGTTTTCGAAAAAAATTTCGAAAAAAATTTTCGAAAAAAATTTTGAAAAAAAAATTTCGAAAAAAATTTTGAAAAAAATTTTCGAAAAAAATTTTGAAAAAAAATTTTCGAAAAAAATTTTCGAAAAAAAATTTGAAAATAATTTTCGAAAAAAATTTCGAAAAAAATTTTGAAAAAAAATTTTCGAAAAAAATTTTGAAACAAATTTTGAAAAAAAATTTTCGAAAAAAATTTTGAAGAAAAATTTTCGAAGAAAATTTTGCAAAAAAAATTTCGAAAAAAATTTTCAAAAAAAATTTTGAAAAAAATTTTCAAAAAAAATTTTGAAAAAAATTTTCGAAAAAAATTTTGAAAAAAATTTTCGAAAAAAATTTTGAAAAAAATTTTGTAAAAAAATGTTCAAAAAAAATTTGAAAAAAATTTTGAAAAAAAGTTTCGAGAAAAATTTCCAAAAAAAAATTTGAAAAAAATTTTGAAAAAAAATTTCCAAAAATAATTTACGAAAAAAATTTACGAAAAAATTTTCGAAAAAAATTTTCAAAAAAAATTTTGAAAAAAATTTTCGAAAAAAATTTTGGAAAAAAATTTTGAAAAAAATTTTGGAAAAAAATTTTGGAAAAAAATTTTGAAATAAATTTTCGAAAAAAATTTTGAAAAAAATTTTCGAAAAAAATTTTTAAAAAAATTTTCGAAAAAAATTTTGAAAAAAAAATTTTGAAATAAATTTTGAAAAAAAAATGTCGAAAAAAATTTCCAAAAAAAATTTTCGAAAAAAATTTTCGAAAAAATTTTCGAAAAAAATTTGAAAAAAATTTTCGAAAAAAAATTTGAAAAAAAATTTTCGAAAAAAATTTTCGAAAAGATTTTCAAAAAAATTTTCGAAAAAAAATTTGAAAAAAATTTTCGAAAAAAATATTGAAAAAAATTTTTAAAAAAAATTTTCGAAAAAAATTTTGAAAAAAAATTTTCGAAAAAAATTTTGAAAAAAATTTTCGAAAAAAATTTTTGAAAAAAATTTTGAAAAAAATTTTCGAAAAAAATTTTCGAAAAAAATTTTGGAAAAAAATTTTGAAATAAATTTTCGAAAAAAATTTTGAAAAAAATTTTCGAAAAAATTTTTTAAAAAATTTTCGAAAAAAATTTTGAAAAAAAAATTTTGAAATAAATTTCCAAAAAAAATTTTCGAAAAAAATTTTCGAAAAAATTTTCGAAAAAAATTTGAAAAAAATTTTCGAAAAAAAATTTGAAAAAAATTTTCGAAAAAAAATTTGAAAAAAAATTTTCGAAAAAAATTTTCGAAAAGATTTTCGAAAAAAATTTTCGAAAAAAAATTTTCGAAAAAAATATTGAAAAAAATTTTGGAAAAAATTTTCGAAAAAAATTTTGAAAAAAAAATTTCGAAAAAATTTTCCAAAAAAAATTTTGAAAAAAATTTTGAAAAAAAATTTTCGAAATAAATTTTGAAAAAAAAATTTCGAAAAAAATATTGAAAAAAATTTTCGAAAAAAATTTTCGAAAAAAATTTTGAAAAAAATTTTTGAAAAAAATTTTGAAAAAAATTTTGAAAAAAATTTTGAAAAAAATTTTGAAAAAAATTTCCAAAAAAAATTTTCGAAAAAAATTTTCGAAAAAAAATTTGAAAAAAATTTTCGAAAAAAATTTTGAAAAAAAATTTTGAAAAAAAATTTTCGAAAAAAATTTTCGAAAAAAATTTTGAAAAAAATTTTCGAAAAAAATTTTCGAAAAAAATTTTGAAAAAATTTTCGAAAAAAATTTTGAAAAAAAATTTTGAAAAAAAATTTTGAAAAAAAATTTTGAAAAAAAATTTTCGAAAAAAATTTTGAAAAAAAAATTTCGAAAAAAATTTTCGAAAAAAATTTTCAAAAAAAAATTTGAAAAAAATTTTCGAAAAAAATATTGAAAAAAATTTTGAAAAAAAATTTTCGAAAAAAATTTTGAAAAAAAAATTTCGAAAAAAATTTTGAAAAAAATTTTGAAAAAAATTTTGAAAAAAAATTTCCAAAAAAAATTTTCGAAAAAAATTTTCGAAAAAAATTTTGAAAAAAATTTTCGAAAAAAATTTTCGAAAAAAAATTTGAAAAAAGTTTCGAAAAAAATTTTGAAAAAAATTTTGAAAAAAATTTTGAAAAAAATTTTGAAAAAAATTTTGAAAAAAAATTTTCGAAAAAAATTTTGAAAAAATAATTTCGAAAAAAATTTCGAAAAAAATTTTCGAAAAAAATTCTGAGAAAAATTTTCGAAAAAAATTATAGAAAAAAATTTTGAAAAAAATTTTCGAAAAAAATTTTCGAAAAAAATTCTGAAAAAAATTTTCGAAAAAAATTTTTAAAAAAAATTTTTGAAAAAAATTTTCGAAAAAAATTTTGAAAAAAAAATTTCGAAAAAAATTTTGAAAAAAAAATTTCGAAAAAAATTTTGAAAAAAATTTTGAAAAAAAAATTTCGAAAAAAATTTTTAAAAAAAAAATTTTGAGAAAAATTTTCGAAAAAAATTTTCGAAAAAAATTTTGAAAAAAATTTTCGAAAAAAATTTTCGAAAAAAATTTTCGAAAAAAATTTTCAAAAAAATTTTCGAAAAAAATTTTCGAAAAAAATTTCCAAAAAAAACTTTGGAAAAAAATTTTGAAAAAAATTTTGAAAAAAATTTTGAAGAAAAATTTTGAAAAAAATTTTCGAAAAAAATTTTGAAAAAAATTTTCGAAAAAAATTTTCGAAAAAAAATTTGAAAAAAATTTTGAAAAAAATTTTCGAAAGAAATATTGAAAAAAATTTTGAAAAAAAATTTTCGAAAAAAATTTTCGAAAAAAATTTTCAAAAAAAATTTTGAAAAAAAATTTCGAAAAAAATTTTCGAAAAAAATTTTGAAAAAAAAATTTCGAAAAAAATATTGAAAAAAATTTTGAAAAAAAAATTTCGAAAAAAATTTTGAAAAAAAAATTTCGAAAAAAATTTTGAAAAAAATTTTGAAAAAAATTTTCGAAGAAAATTTTGAAAAAAAATTTTCGAAAAAAATTTTCGAAAAAAAATTTGAAAATAATTTTCGAAAAAAATTTCGAAAAAAATTTTGAAAAAAAATTTTCGAAAAAAATTTTGAAAAAAATTTTGAAAAAAAATTTTCGAAAAAAATTTTGAAGAAAAATTTTCGAAAAAAATTTTGCAAAAAAAATTTCGAAAAAAATTTTCAAAAAAAATTTTGAAAAAAATTTTCGAAAAAAATTTTGAAAAAAATTTTCGAAAAAAATTTTGAAAAAAATTTTCGAAAAAAATTTTGAAAAAAATTTTGGAAAAAAATGTTCAAAAAAAATTTAAAAAAAATTTTGAAAAAAATTTTCGAAAAAAATTTTCGAAAAAAATTTTGAAAAAAATTTTGAAAAAAAATTTCCAAAAATAATTTTCGAAAAAAATTTACGAAAAAATTTTCGAAAAAAATTTTGAAAAAAAATTTTCGAAAAAAATTTTGAAAAAAAATTTTCGAAAAAAATTTTCGAAAAAAATTTTGAAAAAAATTTTCAAAAAAAATTTTGAAAAAAATTTTCGAAAAAAATTTTGGAAAAAAATTTTGAAAAAAATTTTGGAAAAAAATTTTGAAATAAATTTTCGAAAAAAATTTTGAAAAAAATTTTCGAAAAAATTTTTTAAAAAATTTTCGAAAAAAATTTTGAAAAAAAAATTTTGAAATAAATTTTGAAAAAAAAATGTCGAAAAAAATTTCCAAAAAAAATTTTCGAAAAAAATTTTAAAAAAAATTTTGAAAAAAAATTTCCAAAAAAAATTTTCAAAAAAATTTTCGAAAAAAATTTTCGAAAGAAATTTTCAAAAAAAATTTTGAAAAAAATTTTCGAAAAAAATTTTGAAAAAAAATTTTCGAAATAAAATTTTGAAAAGAAATTTCGAAAAAAATTTTGAAAAAAATTTTCGATAAAATTTTGGAAAAAAATTTTCAAAAAAAATTTTGAAAAAAAAATTTCGAAAAAAAATTTTTTAAAAAATTTTCGAAAAAAATTTCGAAAAAAAATATTCGAAAAAAATTTTGAAAAAAAATTTCGAAAAAAATTTGGAAAAAAAAATTTCGAAAAAAATTTTCGAAAAAAATTTCGAAAAAATTTTCGAAAAAAAATTTTCGAATAATATTTTCGAAAAAAATTTTGAAAAAAAATTTCGAAAAAAAATTTCAAAACAATTTACGAAAAAATTTTGGAAAAAAATTTTTCGAAAAAAGTTTCCAAAAAAAATTTCAAAAAAAATTTTGAAAAAAAATTTTGAAAAAAATTTTCGAAAAAAATTTTCAAAAAAAATTATGAAAATAAATTTTGAAAAAAATTTTCAAAAAAAATTTGGAAAAAAAATTTTGAAAAAAATTTTTGGAAAAAATTTCGAAAAAAAATTTTCGGAAAAAAATTCAAAAAAAAATTTTCGAAAAAAATTTTTTAAAAAATTTTCGAAAAAAATTTCGAAAAAAAATTTTCGAAAAAAATTATGAAAAAAAATTTCGAAAAAAATTTTTTAAAAAAATTTCGAAAAAAAAATTGAAAAAAAATTTCGAAAAAAATTTTCAAAAAAATTTTCGAGAAAATTTTGGAAAAAAGTTTTCAAAAAAAAATTTGAAAACAATTTTCGAAAAAAATTTCGAAAAAAATTTTGAAAATAATTTTCGAAAAAAATTTCGAAAAAATATTTTCGAAAAAAATTTTGATAAGAAATTTCGAAAAAAATTTTGAAAAAAATTTTCGATAAAATTTTGGAAAAAAAATTTCAAAAAAAATTTTGAAAAAAAATTTCGAAAAAAAATTTTCGAAAAAATTTTGGAAAAAAATTTTTCGAAAAAAATTTTCAAAAAAATTTTCGAAAAAAATTTCGAAAAGAAATTTTCGAAAAAAATTTTCAAAAAAATTTTCGAAAACAAATTTTCGAAAAAAAAAAACGTAAAAAATATCGGAAAAAAATTTTCGAAAAAAATTTTAAAAAAAATTTTCGAAAAAAAATTTTCGAAAAAATTTGTGGAAAATAATTTAGAAAAAAATTTTCGAAAAAAAATTTTCGAAAAAAATTTTGAATAAAAATTTTGAAAAAAATTTTTGGAAAAAATTTCGAAAAAAAATTTTCGAAAAAAATTTTGAAAAAAAATTTCGAAAAAAATTTTCAAAAAAATTTTCGAAAAAATTTTGGAAAAAAATTTTTCGAAAAAAATTTTCAAAAAAATTTTCGAAAAAAATTTCGAAAAGAAATTTTCGAAAAAAATTTTCAAAAAAATTTTCGAAAACAAATTTTCGAAAAAAATTTTCGTAAAAAATATCGGAAAAAAATTTTCGAAAAAAATTTTGAAAAAAATTTTCGAAAAAAAATTTTGAAAAAAATTTCGAAAAAAATTTTCAAAAAAATTTTCGAAAAAATTTTGGAAAAAAATGTTCGAAAAAAAATTTGAAAAAAAATTTTCGAAAAACATTTTCAAAAAAATTTTCGAAAAAATTTTGGAAAAAAATTTTTCGAAAAAAATTTTGAAAACAATTTTCGAAAAAATTTCGAAAAAAATTTTGAAAAAAATTTTCAAAAAAAATTTTCAAAAAAAATTTTGAAGAAAAATTTCGAAAAAAATTTTGAAAAAAATTTTCGAAAAAATTTTGAAAAAAAATTTTGAAAAAAATTTTCGATAAAGAATTTTCGAAAAATAAATTTGAAAAAAATTTTTGGAAATTAATTTAGAAAAAAAAATTTAGAAAAAAATTTTCAAAAAAATTTTCGAAAAAAATTTCGAAAAAATTAAGAATAAAAAATTCGAAAAAAATTTTCAAAAAAAATTTCGAATAAATGTTGAAAAAACATTTTTCGAAAAAAAAATTTTCAAAAAAATTTTCCAAAAAATATTTCGAAAAAAAATTTTCGAAAAAAATTTTAAAAAAATTTTCGAAAAAAAATTTTCGAAAAAAATTTTGAAAGAAATTTTCGAAAAAAAATTTTCGAAAAAAGTTTGAAAAAAAATTTTGAAAAAAAATTTTCGAAAAAAATTTCAAAAAAAAATTTTCGAAAAAAATTTCAAAAAAAAATTTTCGAAAAAAATTATGAAAAAAAATTTTAGAAAAAAATTTTGAAAAAAAATTTTCGAAAAAAATTTTGAAAACAATTTTGAAAAAAAATTTGAAAAAAATTTTTGAAAAAAATTTCGAAAAAAAATTTTCGAAAAAAATTTCGAAAAAAAATTTTGGAAAAAAATTTTGAAAAAAAATTTCGAAAGAAATTATCAAAAAAATTTTCGAAAAAATTTTGGAAAAACATTTTTCGAAAAAATTTTCAAAAAAATTTTCGAAAAAAATTTCGAAAAAAAAATTTTCGAAAAAAATTTTGAAAAAAATTTTCAAAAAAAAATTTTCGAAAAACATTTTCGTAAAAAATATCGAAAAAAAATTTTCGAAAAAAATTTTCAATAAAATTTTCGAAAAAAATTTTCGAAACAAATTTCAAAAAAGAATTTTCGAAAAAAATTTTGAAAAAAAATTTTGAAAAAAAATTTCGAAAAAAATTTTGAAAAAAATTTTGAAAAAAATTTTCGAAAAAAATTTTGAAAAAAATTTTCGAAAAAAATTTTCGAAAAAAATTTTGAAAAAATTTTCGAAAAAAATTTTGAAAAAAAATTTTGAAAAAAAATTTTCGAAAAAAATTTTGAAAAAAAAATTTCGAAAAAAATTTTCGAAAAAAATTTTCGAAAAAAATTTTCAAAAAAAAATTTGAAAAAAATTTTCGAAAAAAATATTGAAAAAAATTTTGAAAAAAAATTTTCGAAAAAAATTTTGAAAAAAAAATTTCGAAAAAAATTTTGAAAAAAATTTTGAAAAAAATTTTGAAAAAAAAATTTCCAAAAAAAATTTTCGAAAAAAATTTTCGAAAAAAATTTTGAAAAAAATTTTCGAAAAAAATTTTCGAAAAAAAATTTGAAAAGAATTTTCGAAAAAAATTTTGAAAAAAATTTTGAAAAAAATTTTGAAAAAAATTTTGAAAAAAATTTTGAAAAAAAATTTTCGAAAAAAATTTTGAAAAAAAAATTTAGAAAAAAATTTCGAAAAAAATTTTCGAAAAAAATTCTGAGAAAAATTTTCGAAAAAAATTATAGAAAAAAATTTTGAAAAAAATTTTCGAAAAAAATTTTCGAAAAAAATTCTGAAAAAAATTTTCGAAAAAAATTTTTAAAAAAAATTTTTGAAAAAAATTTTCGAAAAAAATTTTGAAAAAAAAATTTCGAAAAAAATTTTGAAAAAAAAAATTTCGAAAAAAATTTTGAAAAAAATTTTGAAAAAAAAATTTCGAAAAAAATTTTGAAAAAAATTTTGAGAAAAATTTTCGAAAAAAATTTTCGAAAAAAATTTTGAAAAAAATTTTCGAAAAAAATTTTCGAAAAAAATTTTCAAAAAAATTTTCGAAAAAAATTTTCGAAAAAAATTTCCAAAAAAAACTTTGGAAAAAAATTTTGAAAAAAATTTTGAAAAAAATTTTGAAGAAAAATTTTGAAAAAAATTTTCGAAAAAAATTTTGAAAAAAATTTTCGAAAAAAATTTTCGAAAAAAAATTTGAAAAAAATTTTCGAAAAAAATTTTCGAAAGAAATATCGAAAAAAATTTTGAAAAAAAATTTTCGAAAAAAATTTTCGAAAAAAATTTTGAGAAAAATTTTCGAAAAAAATTTTCAAAAAAAATTTTGAAAAAAAATTTCGAAAAAAATTTTCGAAAAAAATTTTGAAAAAAAAATTTCGAAAAAAATATTGAAAAAAATTTTGAAAAAAAAATTTCGAAAAAAATTTTGAAAAAAAAATTTCGAAAAAAATTTTGAAAAAAATTTTCGAAAAAAATTTTGAAAAAAATTTTCGAAGAAAATTTTGAAAAAAAATTTTCGAAAAAAATTTTCGAAAAAAAATTTGAAAATAATTTTCGAAAAAAATTTCGAAAAAAATTTTGAAAAAAAATTTTCGAAAAAAATTTTGAAAAAAATTTTGAAAAAAAATTTTCGAAAAAAATTTTGAAGAAAAATTTTCGAAAAAAATTTTGCAAAAAAAATTTCGAAAAAAATTTTCAAAAAAAATTTTGAAAAAAATTTTCGAAAAAAATTTTGAAAAAAATTTTCGAAAAAAATTTTGAAAAAAGTTTTCGAAAAAAATTTTGAAAAAAATTTTGGAAAAAAATGTTCAAAAAAAATTTAAAAAAAATTTTGAAAAAAATTTTCGAAAAAAATTTTGAAAAAAATTTTGAAAAAAAATTTCCAAAAATAATTTTCGAAAAAAATTTACAAAAAAATTTTCGAAAAAAATTTTGAAAAAAAATTTTCGAAAAAAATTTTGAAAAAAAATTTTCGAAAAAAATTTTCGAAAAAAATTTTGAAAAAAATTTTCGAAAAAAATTTTGAAAAAAATTTTCGAAAAAATTTTTTAAAAAATTTTCGAAAAAAATTTTGAAAAAAAAATTTTGAAAAAAATTTTGAAAAAAAATTTTCGAAAAAAATTTTGAAAAAAATTTTCGAAAAAAATTTTGAAAAAAATTTGGGAAAAAAATTTCGAAAAAAATTTTGAAAAAAATTTTCGAAAAAAATTTTGAAAAAAATTTTCGAAAAAAATTTTGGAAAAAAATTTTGAAAAAAATATTGAAAAAAATTTTGAAAAAAATTTTGAAAAAAATTTTGAAAAAAAAATTTCGAAAAAAATTTTGAAAAAAAAATTTCGAAAAAAATTTTGAAAAAAATTTTGAAAAAAATTTTGGAAAAAAATTTTGAAAAAAAAATTTCGAAAAAAATTTTGAAAAAAAAAATTCGAAAAAAGTTTTGAAAAAAATTTTCGAAAAAAATTTTGAAAAAAATTTTGAAAAAAATTTTGAAAAAAAAATTTCGAAAAAAATTTTCAAAAAAAATTTTGAAAAAAATTTTCGAAAAAAATTTTGAAAAAAATTTTCGAAAAAAATTTTGAAAAAAATTTTCGAAAAAAATTTTGAAAAAAATTTGAAAAAAATTTTGAAAAAAATTTTCGAAAAAAATTTTCGAAAAAAATTTTGAAAAAAATTTTGAAAAAAAAATTCCAAAAATAATTTTCGAAAAAAATTTACGAAAAAATTTTCGAAAAAAATTTTGAAAAAAATTTTCGAAAAAAATATTGAAAAACATTTTGAAAAAAATTTTGAAAAAAAATTTTCGAAAAAAATTTTGAAAAAAAATTTTCGAAAAAAATTTTCGAAAAAAATTTTGAAAAAAATTTTCAAAAAAAATTTCGAAAAAAATTTTCGAAAAAATTTTCGAAAAAAATTTGAAAAAAATTTTCGAAAAAAAATTTGAAAAAAAATTTTCGAAAAAAATTTTGAAAAAAAAATTTCGAAAAAAATTTTGAAAAAAATTTTCCAAAAAAAATTTTGAAAAAAATTTTGAAAAAAAATTTTCGAAAAAAATTTTGAAAAAAAAATTTCGAAAAAAATTTTGAAAAAAAAATTTCGAAAAAAATTTTGAAAAAAATTTTCGAAAAAAATTTTGAAAAAAATTTTCGAAAAAAATTTTGGAAAAAAATTTTGAAAAAAATATTGAAAAAAATTTTGAAAAAAATTTTGAAAAAAAATTTGAAAAAAAATTTTCGAAAAAAATTTTGAAAAAAAAAATTCGAAAAAAATTTTGAAAAAAATTTTCGAAAAAAATTTTGAAAAAAATTTTGAAAAAAATTTTGAAAAAAAATTTTCGAAAAAAATTTTGAAAAAAAAATTTCGAAAAAAATTTTGAAAAAAATTTTGAAAAAAATTTTCGAAAAAAATTTTGAAAAAAAAATTTCGAAAAAAATTTTGAAAAAAATTTCCAAAAAAAATTTTCGAAAAAAATTTTGAAAAAAAATTTTCGAAAAAAATTTTGAAAAAAAAAATTTCGAAAAAAATTTTCGAAAAAAATTTCGAAAAAAATTTTCGAAAAAAATTTTCGAAAAAAATTTTGAAAAAAATTTTCGAAAAAAATTTTGAAAAAAATTTTCGAAAAAAATTTTGAAAAAAATTTTGAAAAAAATTTTTCGAAAAAAATTTTCGAAAAAAATTTTCAAAAAAATTTTCGAAAAAAATTTTCGAAAAAAAATTTGAAAAAAATTTTCGAAAAAAAATTTGAAAAAAATTTTCGAAAAAAATTTACGAAAAAATTTTCGAAAAAAATTTTGAAAAAAATTTTCGAAAAAAAATTTGAAAAAAATTTTCGAAAAAAATATTGAAAAAAATTTTCGAAAAAAATTTTCGAAAAAAATTTTGAAAAAAATTTTGAAAAAAAATTTTCGAAAAAAATTTTGAAAAAAAAATTTGGAAAAAAATTTTGAAAAAAATTTTGAAAAAAATTTTGAAAAAAAATTTCCAAAAAAAATTTTCGAAAAAAATTTTGAAAAAAATTTTCGAAAAAAATTTTGAAAAAAATTTTGAAAAAAAATTTCCAAAAATAATTTTCGAAAAAAATTTACGAAAAAATTTTCGAAAAAAATTTTGAAAAAAATTTTCGAAAAAAATATTGAAAAACATTTTGAAAAAAATTTTGAAAAAAAATTTTCGAAAAAAATTTTGAAAAAAAATTTTCGAAAAAAATTTTGAAAAAAAATTTTCGAAAAAAATTTTGAAAAAAAAATTTCGAAAAAAATTTTGAAAAAAATTTTCAAAAAAAATTTTGAAAAAAATTTTCAAAAAAAATTTTGAAAAAAATTTTCAAAAAAAATTTTGGAAAAAAAATTTCGAAAAAAATTTTGAAAAAAATTTTCGAAAAAAATTTTGAAAAAAATTTTCGAAAAAAATTTTGGAAAAAAATTTTGAAAAAAATATTGAAAAAAATTTTGAAAAAAATTTTGAAAAAAATTTTGAAAAAAATTTTGAAAAAAAATTTTCGAAAAAAATTTTGAAAAAAAAAATTCAAAAAAAATTTTGAAAAAAATTTTCGAAAAAAATTTTGAAAAAAATTTTGAAAAAAATTTTGAAAAAAAATTTTCGAAAAAAATTTTGAAAAAAAATTTCGAAAAAAATTTTGAAAAAAATTTTCGAAAAAAATTTTGAAAAAAATTTTCGAAAAAAATTTTGAAAAAAAAATTTCGAAAAAAATTTTCGAAAAAAATTTTGAAAAAAAATTTTCGAAAAAAATTTTGAAAAAAAAATTTCGAAAAAAATTTTGAAAAAAATTTTAGAAAAAAATTTTCGAAAAAAATTTTGAAAAAAATTTTCGAAAAAAATTTTGAAAAAAATTTTGAAAAAAAATTTGAAAAAAATTTTGAAAAAAATTTTGAAAAAAAATTTCCAAAAAAAATTTTCGAAAAAAATTTTCGAAAAAAAATTTGAAAAAAATTTTCGAAAAACATTTTGAAAAAAAATTTTCGAAAAAAATTTTGAAAAAAAAGTTTCGAAAGAAATTTTGAAAAAAATTTTCGAAAAAAATTTTGAAAAGAATTTTGGAAAAAAATTTTCGAAAAAAATTTTGAAAAAAATTTTCGAAAAAAATTTTCGAAAAAAATTTTCGAAAAAAATTTTGAAAAAAATTCGAAAAAAGTTTTGAAAAAAAATTTTCGAAAAAAATTTTGAAAAAAAAATTTCGAAAAAAATATTGAAAAAAATTTTGAAAAAAAATTTTCGAAAAAAATTTTGAAAAAAAAATTTCGAAAAAAATTTTGAAAAAAATTTTGAAAAAAATTTTGAAAAAAAATTTCCAAAAAAAATTTTCGAAAAAAATTTTCGAAAAAAATTTTGAAAAAAATTTTCGAAAAAAATTTCCAAAAAAAATTTTGAAAAAAATTTTCAAAAAAAATTTTGAAAATAATTTTCGAAAAAAATTTTGGAAAAAAATTTTGAAAAAAATTTTCGAAAAAAATTTTGAAAAAAAATTTTGAAATAAATTTTCGAAAAAAATTTTGAAAAAAATTTTCGAAAAAAATTTTTAAAAAAATTTTCGAAAAAAATTTTGAAAAAAAAATTTCGAAAAAAATTTCCAAAAAAAATTTTCGAAAAAAATTTTCGAAAAAATTTTCGAAAAAAATTTTCGAAAAAAAATTTGAAAAAAATTTTCGAAAAAAATTTTGAAAAAAATTTTGAAAAAAATTTTGAAAAAAATTTTGAAAAAAATTTTGAAAAAAATTTTGAAAAAAATTTTGAAAAAAATTTTGAAAAAAAATTTTCGAAAAAAATTTCGAAAAAAATTCTGAGAAAAATTTTCGAAAAAAATTATAGAAAAAAATTTTGAAAAAAATTTTCGAAAAAAATTTTGAAAAAAAATTTTTGAAAAAAATTTTCGAAAAAAATTTTGAAAAAAATTTTGAAAAAAAAATTTCGAAAAAAAATTTGAAAAAAAAATTTCGAAAAAAATTTTGAAAAAAATTTTGAAAAAAAAATTTCGAAAAAAATTTTGAAAAAAGTTTTGAGAAAAATTTTCGAAAAAAATTTTGAAAAAAATTTTCGAAAAAAATTTTCGAAAAAAATTTTGAAAAAAATTTTCGAAAAAAATTTCGAAAAAAAATTTTCGAAAAAAATTTTCGAAAAAAAATTTGAAAAAAATTTACGAAAAAAATTTTGAAAAAAATTTTGAAAAAAAATTTTCGAAAAAATTTTCGAAAATAATTTTCGAAAAAAAATTTGAAAAAAATTTGGAAAAAAATTTCCAAAAAAAATTTTCGAAAAAAATTTTGAAAAAAAAATTTCGAAAAAAATTTTGAAAAAAATTTTGAAAAAAATTTCCAAAAAAAATTTTCGAAAAAAATTTTGAAAAAAAATTTTCGAAAAAAATTTTGAAAAAAATTTTCGAAAAAAATTTTGAAAAAAATTTTCGAAAAAAATTTTGAAAAAAATTTTGAAAAAAATTTCCAAAAAAAATTTTCGAAAAAAATTTTGAAAAAAAATTTTCGAAAAAAATTTTGAAAAAAATTTTCGAAAAAAATTTTGAAAAAAATTTTCGAAAAAAATTTTGAAAAAAATTTTGAAAAAAAATTTTCGAAAAAAAATTTCGAAAAAAAATTTGAAAAAAATTTTCGAAAAAAATTTTGAAAAAAATTTTGAAAAAAAATTTCCAAAAAAAATTTTCAAAAAAATTTTCGAAAAAAATTTTAGAAAAAAATTTTGAAAAAAAATTTTCAAAAAAATTTTCGAAAAATTTTGGAAAAATTATTTTCGAAAAAATTTTCGAAAAAAAAATTTCGAAAAAAGTATCAAAAAATATTTCGAAAAAAGTATCAAAAAATATTTCGAAAAAAAAATTGAAAAAAAATTTCGAAAAAAATTTTCAAAAAAATTTTCGAAAAAATTTTGGAAAAAAATCTTTCGAAAAAAATTTTGAAAACAATTTTCGAAAAAAATTTTGAAAAAAATTTTCGAAAAAAATTTTTGGAAAAATTTTCGAAATAAAATTTTGAAAAGAAATTTCGAAAAAAATTTTGAAAAAAATTTTCGATAAAATTTTGGAAAAAAATTTTCAAAAAAAATTTTGAAAAAAAATTTTGAAAAAAATTTCGAAAAAAAAATTTTTAAAAAATTTTCGAAAAAAATTTCGAAAAAAAATATTCGAAAAAAATTTTGAAAAAAAATTTCGAAAAAAATTTGGAAAAAAAAATTTCGAAAAAAATTTTCGAAAAAAATTTCGAAAAAATTTTGGAAAAAAAATTTTCGAAAAATGTTTTCGAAAAAAATTTTGAAAAAAAATTTAAAAACAATTTTCGAAAAAATTTTGGAAAAAAATTTTTCGAAAAAAGTTTCCAAAAAAAATTTCAAAAAAAAATTTGAAAAAAAATTTTGAAAAAAATTTTGAAAAAAAAAATTTCAAAAAAAATTTTAAAAAACAATTTTGAAAAAAAATTTTGAAAAAAAATTTCGAAAAAAATTTTGAAAAATATTTTCGAAAAAAATTTCGAAAAAAATTTCGAAAAAATATTTTCGAAAAATATTTTGAAAAAAAATTTCAAAAAAAAATTTCAAAAAAATTTTCGAAAAAATTTTGGAAAAAAATTTTTCAAAAAAAATTTTCGAAAAAAATTTTCAAAAAAAATTATGAAAATAAATTTTGAAAAAAATTTTCAAAAAAAATTTGGAAAAAAAATTTTGAAAAAAATTTTTGGAAAAAATTTCGAAAAAAAATTTTCGAAAAAAAATTCAAAGAAAAATTTTCGAAAAAAATTTTTTTAAAAATTTTCGAAAAAAATTTCGAAAAAAAAATTTCGAAAAAAATTATGAAAAAAAATTTCGAAAAAAATTTCGAAAAAAATTTTGAAAAAAAATTTTGAAAAAAAATTTTCGAAAAAAATTTTTAAAAAGAATTTTCGAAAAAAATTTTGAAAAAAAATTTTCGAAAAAAATTTTGAAAAAAAATTTTCAAAAGAAATTTTGAAAAACAATTTCGAAAAAAAATTTTCGAAAAACATTTTGAAAAAAATTTTCGAAAAAAATTTTGAAAAAAAATTTTGAAAAAAAAATTTCGAAAAAAATTTTTAAAAAGAATTTTCGAAAAAAATTTTCGAAAAATTTCGAAAAAAAATTTGGAAAAAAATTTCGAAAAAAATTTTCAAAAAAATTTACGAGAAAATTTTGGAACAAAAGTTTTCATAAAAAATTTTGAAAACAATTTTCGAAAAAAATTTCGAAAAAAATTTTGAAAAAAATTTTCGAAAAAAATTTCGAAAAAATATTTTCGAAAAAAATTTTGATAAGAAATTTCGAAAAAAATTTTGAAAAAAATTTTCGAAAAAATTTTGGAAAAAAATTTTTCAAAAAAAATTTTCGAAAAAAATTTTCAAAAAAAATTATAATAAATTTTGAAAAAAATTTTCAAAAATAATTTGGAAAAAAAATTTTGAAAAAAATTTTTGGAAAAAATTTCGAAAATAAATTTTCGAAAAAAAATTCAAAAAAAAATTTTCGAAAAAAATTTTTTAAAAAATTTTCGAAAAAAATTTCGAAAAAAAATTTTCGAAAAAAATTATGAAAAAAAATTTCGAAAAAAATTTTAAAAAAAAATTTTCGAAAAAAATTTTTAAAAAGAATTTTCGAAAAAAATTTTGAAAAAAAATTTTCGAAAAAAATTTTGAAAAAAAATTTTCAAAAAAAATTTAAAAAACAATTTCGAAAAAAAATTTTCGAAAAACATTTTGAAAAAAATTTTCGAAAAAAATTTTGAAAAAAAATTTTGAAAAAAATTTTGAAAAAAATTTTCGTAAAAAATATCGAAAAAAAATTTTCGAAAAATTTTGGAAAAAAAATTTTCGAAAAAAATTTCGAAAAAAAAAATTTCGAAAAAAAAATTGAAAAAAAATTTCGAAAAAAATTTTCAAAAAAATTTACGAGAAAATTTTGGAAAAAAATTTTTCAAAAAAAATTTTGAAAACAATTTTCGAAAAAAATTTCGAAAAAAATTTTGAAAAAAATTTTCGAAAAAAATTTCGAAAAAATATTTTCGAAAAAAATTTTGATAAGAAATTTCGAAAAAAATTTTGAAAAAAATTTTCGATAAAATTTTGGAAAAAAAATTTCAAAAAAAATTTTGAAAAAAAATTTCGAAAAAAAATTTTCGAAAAAAATTTTGAAAAAAATTTGTGGAAAATAATTTAGAAAAAAATTTTCGAAAAAAAATTTTCGAAAAAAATTTTGATTAAAAATTTAGAAAAAAAATTTTTGGAAAAAATTTCGAAAAAAAATTTTCGAAAAAAATTTTGAAAAAAAATTTCGAAAAAAATTTTCAAAAAAATTTTCGAAAAAATTTTGGAAAAAAATTTTTCCAAAAAAAATTTTCAAAAAAATTTTCGAAAAAAATTTCGAAAAGAAATTTTCGAAAAAAATTTTCAAAAAAATTTTCGAAAAAAAATTTTCGAAAAAAATTTTCGTAAAAAATATCGAAAAAAAATTTTCGAAAAAAATTTAGAAAAAAATTTTCGAAAAAAAATTTTGAAAAAAATTTCGAAAAAAATTTTCAAAAAAATTTTCGAAAAAATTTTGGAAAAAAATTTTTCGAAAAAAATTTTGAAAACAATTTTCGAAAAAATTTCGAAAAAAAATTTGAAAAAAATTTTCAAAAAAAATTTTCAAAAAAAATTTTGAAGAAAAATTTCGAAAAAAATTTTGAAAAAAATTTTCGAAAAAATTTTGAAAAAAAATTTTCGAAAAAAATTTTGAAAAAAATTTTCGATAAAAAATTTCCGAAAAAAAATTTTCAGAAAATAATTTCAAAAAAAATTTTCGAAAAAAATTTTGAAAAAAAATTTTCGAAAAAAATTTTGAAAAAAAATTTTCGAAAAAAATTTCGAAAAAAAAATTTTCGAAAAAAATTTTGAAAAAAATTTTCGAAAAAAAATTTTCGAAAAAAATTTTCGTAAAAAATATCGAAAAAAAATTTTCGAAAAAAATTTTCAATAAAATTTTCGAAAAAAATTTTGAGAAAAATTTTCGAAAAAGATTTTCAAAAAAAATTTTGAAAAAAAATTTCGAAAAAAATTTTCGAAAAAAATTTTGAAAAAAAAATTTCGAAAAAAATATTGAAAAAAATTTTGAAAAAAAAATTTCGAAAAAAATTTTGAAAAAAAAATTTCGAAAAAAATTTTGAAAAAAATTTTCGAAAAAAATTTTGAAAAAAATTTTCGAAAAAAATTTTGAAAAAAATTTTCAAAAAAAATTTTGGAAAAAAAATTTCGAAAAAAATTTTGAAAAAAATTTTCGAAAAAAATTTTGAAAAAAATTTTGAAAAAAATTTTGAAAAAAATTTTGAAAATTTCGAAAAAAATTTTCGAAAAAAATTTTGAAAAAAAAAATTCGAAAAAAATTTTGAAAAAAATTTTCGACAAAAAATTTTGAAAAAAATTTTGAAAAAAATTTTGAAAAAAAATTTTCGAAAAAAATTTTGAAAAAAAAATTTCGAAAAAAATTTTGAAAAAAATTTTCGAAAAAAATTTTGAAAAAAATTTTCAAAAAAAATTTTGGAAAAAAAATTTCGAAAAAAATTTTGAAAAAAATTTTCGAAAAAAATTTTGAAAAAAATTTTCGAAAAAAATTTTGGAAAAACATTTTGAAAAAAATATTGAAAAAAATTTTGAAAAAAATTTTGAAAAAAATTTTGAAAAAAATTTTGAAAAAAAATTTTCGAAAAAAATTTTGAAAAAAAAAATTCGAAAAAAATTTTGAAAAAAATTTTCGACAAAAAATTTTGAAAAAAATTTTGAAAAAAATTTTGAAAAAAAATTTTCGAAAAAAATTTTGAAAAAAAATTTCGAAAAAAATTTTGAAAAAAATTTCGAAAAAAATTTTCGAAAAAAATTTTGAAAAAAATTTTCGAAAAAAATTTTGAAAAAAATTTTCAAAAAAAATTTTGAAAAAAATTTTCGAAAAAAATATTGAAAAAAATTTTGAAAAAAAATTTTCGAAAAAAATTTTTAAAAAAAAATTTCGAAAAAAATTTTGAAAAAAATTTGAAAAAAAATTTCCAAAAAAAATTTTCGAAAAAAATTTTGAAAAAAATTTTCGAAAAAAATTTCCAAAAAAAATTTTGAAAAAAATTTTCAAAAAAAATTTTGAAAAAAATTTTCGAAAAAAATTTTGGAAAAAAATTTTGAAAAAAATTTTCGAAAAAAATTTTGGAAAAAAATTTTGAAATAAATTTTCGAAAAAAATTTTCGAAAAAAATTTTGAAAAAAATTTTCGAAAAAAATTTTTAAAAAAATTTTCGAAAAAAATTTTGAAAAAAAAATTTCGAAAAAAATTTCCAAAAAAAATTTTTGAAAAAAATTTTCGAAAAAATTTTCGAAAAAAATTTTCGAAAAAAAATTTTCGAAAAAAATTTTGAAAAAAAATTTCGAAAAAAATTTCGAAAAAAATTTTCGAAAAAAATTCTGAGAAAAATTTTCGAAAAAAATTATAGAAAAAAATTTTGAAAAAAATTTTCGAAAAAAATTTTGAAAAAAAATTTTTGAAAAAAATTTTCGAAAAAAATTTTGAAAAAAATTTTGAAAAAAAAATTTCGAAAAAAATTTTCGAAAAAAATTTCGAAAAAAATTTTCGAAAAAAATTTGGAAAAAAATTTTCGAAAAAATTTTCGAAAAAAATTTTGAAAAAAATTTTCAGAAAATAATTTAGAAAAAAATTTTCAAAAAAATTTTCGAAAAAAATTTCGAAAAAAAATTTTCGAAAAAAATTTTCAAAAAAAATTTCGAATAAATTTTGGAAAAACATTTTCCGAAAAAAAAATTTTCAAAAAAATTTTCCAAAAAATATTTCGAAAAAAAATTTTCGAAAAAAATTTTAAAAAAATTTTCGAAAAAAAATTTTCGAAAAAAATTTTGAAAGAAATTTTCGAAAAAAAATTTTCGAAAAAAAGTTTGAAAAAAAATTTTGAAAAAAAATTTTCGAAAAAAATTTCAAAAAAAAATTTTCGAAAAAAATTTTGAAAAAAAATTTTCGAAAAAAATTTTGAAAAAAAATTTTCGAAAAAAATTTCCAAAAAAAAAATTTTCGAAAAAAATTTTGAAAAAAATTTTCGAAAAAAAATTTTCGAAAAAAATTTTCGTAAAAAATATCGAAAAAAAATTTTCGAAAAAAATTTTCAATAAAATTTTCGAAAAAAATTTTGAGAAAAATTTTCGAAAAAAATTTTCAAAAAAAATTTTGAAAAAAAATTTCGAAAAAAATTTTCGAAAAAAATTTTGAAAAAAAAATTTCGAAAAAAATATTGAAAAAAATTTTGAAAAAAAAATTTCGAAAAAAATTTTGAAAAAAAAATTTCGAAAAAAATTTTGAAAAAAATTTTCGAAAAAAATTTTGAAAAAAATTTTCAAAAAAAATTTTGGAAATAAAATTTTGAAAAAAAATTTTTGAAAAAAATTTTCGAAAAAAATTTTGAAAAAAATTTTGAAAAAAAAATTTCGAAAAAAATTTTCGAAAAAAATTTCGAAAAAAATTTTCGAAAAAAATTTGGAAAAAAATTTTCGAAAAAATTTTCGAAAAAAATTTTGAAAAAAATTTTCAGAAAATAATTTAGAAAAAAATTTTCAAAAAAATTTTCGAAAAAAATTTCGAAAAAAAATTTTCGAAAAAAATTTTCAAAAAAAATTTCGAATAAATTTTGGAAAAACATTTTCCGAAAAAAAAATTTTCAAAAAAATTTTCCAAAAAATATTTCGAAAAAAAATTTTCGAAAAAAATTTTAAAAAAATTTTCGAAAAAAAATTTTCGAAAAAAATTTTGAAAGAAATTTTCGAAAAAAAATTTTCGAAAAAAAGTTTGAAAAAAAATTTTGAAAAAAAATTTTCGAAAAAAATTTCAAAAAAAAATTTTCGAAAAAAATTTTGAAAAAAAATTTTCGAAAAAAATTTTGAAAAAAAATTTTCGAAAAAAATTTCCAAAAAAAAAATTTTCGAAAAAAATTTTGAAAAAAATTTTCGAAAAAAAATTTTCGAAAAAAATTTTCGTAAAAAATATCGAAAAAAAATTTTCGAAAAAAATTTTCAATAAAATTTTCGAAAAAAATTTTGAGAAAAATTTTCGAAAAAAATTTTCAAAAAAAATTTTGAAAAAAAATTTCGAAAAAAATTTTCGAAAAAAATTTTGAAAAAAAAATTTCGAAAAAAATATTGAAAAAAATTTTGAAAAAAAAATTTCGAAAAAAATTTTGAAAAAAAAATTTCGAAAAAAATTTTGAAAAAAATTTTCGAAAAAAATTTTGAAAAAAATTTTCAAAAAAAATTTTGGAAATAAAATTTCGAAAAAAATTTTGAAAAAAATTTTCAAAAAAAATTTTGGAAAAAAAATTTCGAAAAAAATTTTGAAAAAAATTTTCGAAAAAAATTTTGAAAAAAATTTTCGAAAAAAATTTTGAAAAAAATTTTCGAAAAAAATTTTGGAAAAACATTTTGAAAAAAATATTGAAAAAAATTTTGAAAAAAATTTTGAAAAAAATTTTGAAAAAAATTTTGAAAAAAAATTTTCGAAAAAAATTTTCGAAAAAAATTTTGAAAAAAAAAATTCGAAAAAAATTTTGAAAAAAATTTTCGACAAAAAATTTAAAAAAAATTTTGAAAAAAATTTTGAAAAAAAATTTTCGAAAAAAATTTTGAAAAAAAATTTTCGAAAAAAATTTTGAAAAAAAAATTTCGAAAAAAATTTTGAAAAAAATTTTCAAAAAAAATTTTGAAAAAAATTTTCAAAAAAAATTTTGAAAAAAATTTTCAAAAAAAATTTTGGAAAAAAAATTTCGAAAAAAATTTTGAAAAAAATTTTCGAAAAAAATTTTGAAAAAAATTTTCGAAAAAAATTTTGGAAAAAAATTTTGAAAAAAATATTGAAAAAAATTTTGAAAAAAATTTTGAAAAAAATTTTGAAAAAAATTTTGAAAAAAAATTTTCGAAAAAAATTTTGAAAAAAAAAATTCAAAAAAAATTTTGAAAAAAATTTTCGAAAAAAATTTTGAAAAAAATTTTGAAAAAAATTTTGAAAAAAAATTTTCGAAAAAAATTTTGAAAAAAAATTTCGAAAAAAATTTTGAAAAAAATTTTCGAAAAAAATTTTGAAAAAAATTTTCGAAAAAAATTTTGAAAAAAAAATTTCGAAAAAAATTTTCGAAAAAAATTTTGAAAAAAAATTTTCGAAAAAAATTTTGAAAAAAAATTTTCGAAAAAAATTTTGAAAAAAAAATTTCGAAAAAAATTTTGAAAAAAATTTTAGAAAAAAATTTTCGAAAAAAATTTTGAAAAAAATTTTCGAAAAAAATTTTGAAAAAAATTGTGAAAAAAAATTTGAAAAAAATTTTGAAAAAAATTTTGAAAAATAATTTCCAAAAAAAATTTTCGAAAAAAATTTTCGAAAAAAAATTTGAAAAAAATTTTCGAAAAACATTTTGAAAAAAAATTTTCGAAAAAAATTTTGAAAAAAAAGTTTCGAAAGAAATTTTGAAAAAAATTTTCGAAAAAAATTTTGAAAAGAATTTTGGAAAAAAATTTTCGAAAAAAATTTTAAAAAAAATTTTCGAAAAAAATTTTCGAAAAAAATTTTCGAAAAAAATTTTGAAAAAAATTCGAAAAAAGTTTTGAAAAAAAATTTTCGAAAAAAATTTTGAAAAAAAAATTTCGAAAAAAATATTGAAAAAAATTTTGAAAAAAAATTTTCGAAAAAAATTTTGAAAAAAAAATTTCGAAAAAAATTTTGAAAAAAATTTTGAAAAAAATTTTGAAAAAAAATTTTCAAAAAAAATTTTGAAAAAAATTTTCGAAAAAAATTTTGGAAAAAAATTTTGAAAAAATTTTCGAAAAAAATTTTGGAAAAAAATTTTGAAATAAATTTTCGAAAAAAATTTTGAAAAAAATTTTCGAAAAAAATTTTTAAAAAAATTTTCGAAAAAAATTTTGAAAAAAAAATTTCGAAAAAAATTTCCAAAAAAAATTTTTGAAAAAAATTTTCGAAAAAATTTTCGAAAAAAATTTTCGAAAAAAAATTTTCGAAAAAAATTTTGAAAAAAAATTTCGAAAAAAATTTCGAAAAAAATTTTCGAAAAAAATTCTGAGAAAAATTTTCGAAAAAAATTATAGAAAAAAATTTTGAAAAAAATTTTCGAAAAAAATTTTGAAAAAAAATTTTTGAAAAAAATTTTCGAAAAAAATTTTGAAAAAAATTTTGAAAAAAAAATTTCGAAAAAAATTTTCGAAAAAAATTTCGAAAAAAATTTTCGAAAAAAATTTGGAAAAAAATTTTCGAAAAAATTTTCAAAAAAAATTTTGAAAAAAATTTTCAGAAAATAATTTAGAAAAAAATTTTCAAAAAAATTTTCGAAAAAAATTTCGAAAAAAAATTTTCGAAAAAATTATGAAAAAAAATTTCGAAAAAAATTTTCAAAAAAAATTTCGAATAAATTTTGGAAAAACATTTTCCGAAAAAAAAATTTTCAAAAAAATTTTCCAAAAAATATTTCGAAAAAAAATTTTCGAAAAAAATTTTAAAAAAATTTTCGAAAAAAAATTTTCGAAAAAAATTTTGAAAGAAATTTTCGAAAAAAAATTTTCGAAAAAAAGTTTGAAAAAAAATTTTGAAAAAAAATTTTCGAAAAAAATTTCAAAAAAAAATTTTCGAAAAAAATTTTGAAAAAAAATTTTCGAAAAAAATTTTGAAAAAAAATTTTCGAAAAAAATTTCCAAAAAAAAAATTTTCGAAAAAAATTTTGAAAAAAATTTTCGAAAAAAAATTTTCGAAAAAAATTTTCGTAAAAAATATCGAAAAAAAATTTTCGAAAAAAATTTTCAATAAAATTTTCGAAAAAAATTTTGAGAAAAATTTTCGAAAAAAATTTTCAAAAAAAATTTTGAAAAAAAATTTCGAAAAAAATTTTCGAAAAAAATTTTGAAAAAAAAATTTCGAAAAAAATATTGAAAAAAATTTTGAAAAAAAAATTTCGAAAAAAATTTTGAAAAAAAAATTTCGAAAAAAATTTTGAAAAAAATTTTCGAAAAAAATTTTGAAAAAAATTTTCAAAAAAAATTTTGGAAATAAAATTTCGAAAAAAATTTTGAAAAAAATTTTCAAAAAAAATTTTGGAAAAAAAATTTCGAAAAAAATTTTGAAAAAAATTTTCGAAAAAAATTTTGAAAAAAATTTTCGAAAAAAATTTTGAAAAAAATTTTCGAAAAAAATTTTGGAAAAACATTTTGAAAAAAATATTGAAAAAAATTTTGAAAAAAATTTTGAAAAAAATTTTGAAAAAAATTTTGAAAAAAAAATTTCGAAAAAAATTTTCGAAAAAAATTTTGAAAAAAAAAATTCGAAAAAAATTTTGAAAAAAATTTTCGACAAAAAATTTTGAAAAAAATTTTGAAAAAAATTTTGAAAAAAAATTTTCGAAAAAAATTTTGAAAAAAAATTTTCGAAAAAAATTTTGAAAAAAAAATTTCGAAAAAAATTTTGAAAAAAATTTTCAAAAAAAATTTTGAAAAAAATTTTCAAAAAAAATTTTGAAAAAAATTTTCAAAAAAAATTTTGGAAAAAAAATTTCGAAAAAAATTTTGAAAAAAATTTTCGAAAAAAATTTTGAAAAAAATTTTCGAAAAAAATTTTGGAAAAAAATTTTGAAAAAAATATTGAAAAAAATTTTGAAAAAAATTTTGAAAAAAATTTTGAAAAAAATTTTGAAAAAAAATTTTCGAAAAAAATTTTGAAAAAAAAAATTCAAAAAAAATTTTGAAAAAAATTTTCGAAAAAAATTTTGAAAAAAATTTTGAAAAAAATTTTGAAAAAAAATTTTCGAAAAAAATTTTGAAAAAAAATTTCGAAAAAAATTTTGAAAAAAATTTTCGAAAAAAATTTTGAAAAAAATTTTCGAAAAAAATTTTGAAAAAAAAATTTCGAAAAAAATTTTCGAAAAAAATTTTGAAAAAAAATTTTCGAAAAAAATTTTGAAAAAAAAATTTCGAAAAAAATTTTGAAAAAAATTTTAGAAAAAAATTTTCGAAAAAAATTTTGAAAAAAATTTTCGAAAAAAATTTTGAAAAAAATTGTGAAAAAAAATTTGAAAAAAATTTTGAAAAAAATTTTGAAAAAAAATTTCCAAAAAAAATTTTCGAAAAAAATTTTCGAAAAAAAATTTGAAAAAAATTTTCGAAAAACATTTTGAAAAAAAATTTTCGAAAAAAATTTTGAAAAAAAAGTTTCGAAAGAAATTTTGAAAAAAATTTTCGAAAAAAATTTTGAAAAGAATTTTGGAAAAAAATTTTCGAAAAAAATTTTAAAAAAAATTTTCGAAAAAAATTTTCGAAAAAAATTTTCGAAAAAAATTTTGAAAAAAATTCGAAAAAAGTTTTGAAAAAAAATTTTCGAAAAAAATTTTGAAAAAAAAATTTCGAAAAAAATATTGAAAAAAATTTTGAAAAAAAATTTTCGAAAAAAATTTTGAAAAAAAAATTTCGAAAAAAATTTTGAAAAAAATTTTGAAAAAAATTTTGAAAAAAAATTTCCAAAAAAAATTTTCGAAAAAAATTTTCGAAAAAAATTTTGAAAAAAATTTTCGAAAAAAATTTCCAAAAAAAATTTTGAAAAAAATTTTCAAAAAAAATTTTGAAAAAAATTTTCGAAAAAAATTTTGGAAAAAAATTTTGAAAAAAATTTTCGAAAAAAATTTTGAAAAAAAATTTTGAAATAAATTTTCGAAAAAAATTTTGAAAAAAATTTTCGAAAAAAATTTTTAAAAAAATTTTCGAAAAAAATTTTGAAAAATAAATTTCGAAAAAAATTTCCAAAAAAAATTTTCGAAAAAAATTTTCGAAAAAATTTTCGAAAAAAATTTTCGAAAAAATTTTCGAAAAAAATTTTCGAAAAAAAATTTCAAAAAAATTTTCGAAAAAAATTTTGAAAAAAATTTTGAAAAAAATTTTGAAAAAAATTTTGAAAAAAATTTTGAAAAAAATTTTGAAAAAAAATTTTCGAAAAAAATTTCGAAAAAAATTTTCGAAAAAAATTTTGAAAAAAATTTTCAAAAAAAATTTTGGAAATAAAATTTCGAAAAAAATTTTGAAAAAAATTTTCAAAAAAAATTTTGGAAAAAAAATTTCGAAAAAAATTTTGAAAAAAATTTTCGAAAAAAATTTTGAAAAAAATTTTCGAAAAAAATTTTGAAAAAAATTTTCGAAAAAAATTTTGGAAAAACATTTTGAAAAAAATATTGAAAAAAATTTTGAAAAAAATTTTGAAAAAAATTTTGAAAAAAATTTTGAAAAAAAATTTTCGAAAAAAATTTTCGAAAAAAATTTTGAAAAAAAAAATTCGAAAAAAATTTTGAAAAAAATTTTCGACAAAAAATTTTGAAAAAAATTTTGAAAAAAATTTTGAAAAAAAATTTTCGAAAAAAATTTTGAAAAAAATTTTCAAAAAAAATTTTGAAAAAAATTTTCAAAAAAAATTTTGAAAAAAATTTTCAAAAAAAATTTTGGAAAAAAAATTTCGAAAAAAATTTTGAAAAAAATTTTCGAAAAAAATTTTCGACAAAAAATTTTGAAAAAAATTTTGAAAAAAATTTTGAAAAAAAATTTTCGAAAAAAATTTTGAAAAAAATTTTCAAAAAAAATTTTGAAAAAAATTTTCAAAAAAAATTTTGAAAAAAATTTTCAAAAAAAATTTTGGAAAAAAAATTTCGAAAAAAATTTTGAAAAAAATTTTCGAAAAAAATTTTGAAAAAAATTTTCGAAAAAAATTTTGGAAAAAAATTTTGAAAAAAATATTGAAAAAAATTTTGAAAAAAATTTTGAAAAAAATTTTGAAAAAAATTTTGAAAAAAAATTTTCGAAAAAAATTTTGAAAAAAAAAATTCAAAAAAAATTTTGAAAAAAATTTTCGAAAAAAATTTTGAAAAAAATTTTGAAAAAAATTTTGAAAAAAAATTTTCGAAAAAAATTTTGAAAAAAAATTTCGAAAAAAATTTTGAAAAAAATTTTCGAAAAAAATTTTGAAAAAAATTTTCGAAAAAAATTTTGAAAAAAAAATTTCGAAAAAAATTTTCGAAAAAAATTTTGAAAAAAAATTTTCGAAAAAAATTTTGAAAAAAAAATTTCGAAAAAAATTTTGAAAAAAATTTTAGAAAAAAATTTTCGAAAAAAATTTTGAAAAAAATTTTCGAAAAAAATTTTGAAAAAAATTGTGAAAAAAAATTTGAAAAAAATTTTGAAAAAAATTTTGAAAAAAAATTTCCAAAAAAAATTTTCGAAAAAAATTTTCGAAAAAAAATTTGAAAAAAATTTTCGAAAAACATTTTGAAAAAAAATTTTCGAAAAAAATTTTGAAAAAAAAGTTTCGAAAGAAATTTTGAAAAAAATTTTCGAAAAAAATTTTGAAAAGAATTTTGGAAAAAAATTTTCGAAAAAAATTTTAAAAAAAATTTTCGAAAAAAATTTTCGAAAAAAATTTTCGAAAAAAATTTTGAAAAAAATTCGAAAAAAGTTTTGAAAAAAAATTTTCGAAAAAAATTTTGAAAAAAAAATTTCGAAAAAAATATTGAAAAAAATTTTGAAAAAAAATTTTCGAAAAAAATTTTGAAAAAAAAATTTCGAAAAAAATTTTGAAAAAAATTTTGAAAAAAATTTTGAAAAAAAATTTCCAAAAAAAATTTTCGAAAAAAATTTTCGAAAAAAATTTTGAAAAAAATTTTCGAAAAAAATTTTCAAAAAAAATTTTGAAAAAAATTTTCGAAAAAAATTTTGGAAAAACATTTTGAAAAAAATTTTCGAAAAAAATTTTGAAAAAAAATTTTGAAATAAATTTTCGAAAAAAATTTTGAAAAAAATTTTCGAAAAAAATTTTTAAAAAAATTTTCGAAAAAAATTTTGAAAAATAAATTTCGAAAAAAATTTCCAAAAAAAATTTTCGAAAAAAATTTTCGAAAAAATTTTCGAAAAAAATTTTCGAAAAAATTTTCGAAAAAAATTTTCGAAAAAAAATTTCAAAAAAATTTTCGAAAAAAATTTTGAAAAAAATTTTGAAAAAAATTTTGAAAAAAATTTTGAAAAAAATTTTGAAAAAAATTTTGAAAAAAAATTTTCGAAAAAAATTTCGAAAAAAATTCTGAGAAAAATTTTCGAAAAAAATTATAGAAAAAAATTTTGAAAAAAATTTTCGAAAAAAATTTTGAAAAAAAATTTTTGAAAAAAATTTTCGAAAAAAATTTTCGAAAAAAATTTTGAAAAAAATTTTGAAAAAAAAATTTCGAAAAAAAATTTGAAAAAAAAATTTCGAAAAAAATTTTGAAAAAAATTTTGAAAAAAAAATTTCGAAAAAAATTTTGAAAAAAGTTTTGAGAAAAATTTTCGAAAAAAATTTTGAAAAAAATTTTCGAAAAAAATTTTCGAAAAAAATTTTGAAAAAAATTTTCGAAAAAAATTTCGAAAAAAAATTTTCGAAAAAAATTTTCGAAAAAAAATTTGAAAAAAATTTACGAAAAAAATTTTGAAAAAAATTTTGAAAAAAAATTTTCGAAAAAATTTTCGAAAATAATTTTCGAAAAAAAATTTGAAAAAAATTTGGAAAAAAATTTCCAAAAAAAATTTTCGAAAAAAATTTTGAAAAAAAAATTTCGAAAAAAATTTTGAAAAAAATTTTGAAAAAAATTTCCAAAAAAAATTTTCGAAAAAAATTTTGAAAAAAAATTTTCGAAAAAAATTTTGAAAAAAATTTTCGAAAAAAATTTTGAAAAAAATTTTCGAAAAAAATTTTGAAAAAAATTTTGAAAAAAATTTCCAAAAAAAATTTTCGAAAAAAATTTTCAAAAAAAAATTTTCGAAAAAAATTTTGAAAAAAATTTTCGAAAAAAATTTTGAAAAAAATTTTCGAAAAAAATTTTGAAAAAAATTTTGAAAAAAAATTTTCGAAAAAAAATTTCGAAAAAAAATTTGAAAAAAATTTTCGAAAAAAATTTGGAAAAAAATTTTGAAAAAAAATTTCCAAAAAAAATTTTCAAAAAAATTTTCGAAAAAAATTTTAGAAAAAAATTTTGAAAAAAAATTTTCAAAAAAATTTTCGAAAAATTTTGGAAAAATTATTTTCGAAAATATTTTCGAAAAAAAAATTTCGAAAAAAGTATCAAAAAATATTTCGAAAAAAGTATCAAAAAATATTTCGAAAAAAAAATTGAAAAAAAATTTCGAAAAAAATTTTCAAAAAAATTTTCGAAAAAATTTTGGAAAAAAATCTTTCGAAAAAAATTTTGAAAACAATTTTCGAAAAAAATTTTGAAAAAAATTTTCGAAAAAAATTTTTGGAAAAATTTTCGAAATAAAATTTTGAAAAGAAATTTCGAAAAAAATTTTGAAAAAAATTTTCGATAAAATTTTGGAAAAAAATTTTCAAAAAAAATTTTGAAAAAAAATTTCGAAAAAAAAATTTTTAAAAAATTTTCGAAAAAAATTTCGAAAAAAAATATTCGAAAAAAATTTTGAAAAAAAATTTCGAAAAAAATTTGGAAAAAAAAATTTCGAAAAAAATTTTCGAAAAAAATTTCGAAAAAATTTTGGAAAAAAAATTTTCGAAAAATGTTTTCGAAAAAAATTTTGAAAAAAAATTTAAAAACAATTTTCGAAAAAATTTTGGAAAAAAATTTTTCGAAAAAAGTTTCCAAAAAAAATTTCAAAAAAAATTTTGAAAAAAAATTTTGAAAAAAATTTTGAAAAAAAAAATTTCAAAAAAAATTTTAAAAAAAAATTTTGAAAAAAAATTTTGAAAAAAAATTTCGAAAAAAATTTTGAAAAATATTTTCGAAAAAAATTTCGAAAAAAATTTCGAAAAAATATTTGCGAAAAATATTTTGAAAAAAAATTTCAAAAAAAAATTTCAAAAAAATTTTCGAAAAAATTTTGGAAAAAAATTTTTCAAAAAAAATTTTCGAAAAAAATTTTCAAAAAAAATTATGAAAATAAATTTTGAAAAAAATTTTCAAAAAAAATTTGGAAAAAAAATTTTGAAAAAAATTTTTGGAAAAAATTTCGAAAAAAAATTTTCGAAAAAAAATTCAAAAAAAAATTTTCGAAAAAAATTTTTTTAAAAATTTTCGAAAAAAATTTCGAAAAAAAATTTCCGAAAAAAATTATGAAAAAAAATTTCGAAAAAAATTTCGAAAAAAATTTTGAAAAAAAATTTTGAAAAAAAATTTTCGAAAAAAATTTTTAAAAAGAATTTTCGAAAAAAATTTTGAAAAAAAATTTTCGAAAAAAATTTTGAAAAAAAATTTTCAAAAAAAATTTTGAAAAACAATTTCGAAAAAAAATTTTCGAAAAACATTTTGAAAAAAATTTTCGAAAAAAATTTTGAAAAAAAATTTTGAAAAAAAATTTTCGAAAAAAATTTTTAAAAAGAATTTTCGAAAAAAATTTTCGAAAAATTTCGAAAAAAAATTTGGAAAAAAATTTCGAAAAAAATTTTCAAAAAAATTTACGAGAAAATTTTGGAACAAAAGTTTTCATAAAAAATTTTGAAAACAATTTTCGAAAAAAATTTCGAAAAAAATTTTGAAAAAAATTTTCGAAAAAAATTTCGAAAAAATATTTTCGAAAAAAATTTTGATAAGAAATTTCGAAAAAAATTTTGAAAAAAATTTTCGAAAAAATTTTGGAAAAAAATTTTTCAAAAAAAATTTTCGAAAAAAATTTTCAAAAAAAATTATGAAAATAAATTTTGAAAAAAATTTTCAAAAAAAATTTGGAAAAAAAATTTTGAAAAAACTTTTTGGAAAAAATTTCGAAAATAAATTTTCGAAAAAAAATTCAAAACAAAATTTTCGAAAAAAATTTTTTAAAAAATTTTCGAAAAAAATTTCGAAAAAAAATTTTCGAAAAAAATTATGAAAAAAAATTTCGAAAAAAATTTTGAAAAAAAATTTTGAAAAAAAATTTTCGAAAAAAATTTTTAAAAAGAATTTTCGAAAAAAATTTTGAAAAAAAATTTTCGAAAAAAATTTTGAAAAAAAATTTTCAAAAAAAATTTAAAAAACAATTTCGAAAAAAAATTTTCGAAAAACATTTTGAAAAAAATTTTCGAAAAAAATTTTGAAAAAAAATTTTGAAAAAAATTTTGAAAAAAATTTTCGTAAAAAATATCGAAAAAAAATTTTCGAAAAATTTTGGAAAAAAAATTTTCGAAAAAAATTTCGAAAAAAAAAATTTCGAAAAAAAAATTGAAAAAAAATTTCGAAAAAAATTTTCAAAAAAATTTACGAGAAAATTTTGGAAAAAAATTTTTCAAAAAAAATTTTGAAAACAATTTTCGAAAAAAATTTCGAAAAAAATTTTGAAAAAAATTTTCGAAAAAAATTTCGAAAAAATATTTTCGAAAAAAATTTTGATAAGAAATTTCGAAAAAAATTTTGAAAAAAATTTTCGATAAAATTTTGGAAAAAAAATTTCAAAAAAAATTTTGAAAAAAAATTTCGAAAAAAAATTTTCGAAAAAAATTTTGAAAAAAATTTGTGGAAAATAATTTAGAAAAAAATTTTCGAAAAAAAATTTTCGAAAAAAATTTTGATTAAAAATTTAGAAAAAAAATTTTTGGAAAAAATTTCGAAAAAAAATTTTCGAAAAAAATTTTGAAAAAAAATTTCGAAAAAAATTTTCAAAAAAATTTTCGAAAAAATTTTGGAAAAAAATTTTTCCAAAAAAAATTTTCAAAAAAATTTTCGAAAAAAATTTCGAAAAGAAATTTTCGAAAAAAATTTTCAAAAAAATTTTCGAAAAAAAATTTTCGAAAAAAATTTTCGTAAAAAATATCGAAAAAAAATTTTCGAAAAAAATTTAGAAAAAAATTTTCGAAAAAAAATTTTGAAAAAAATTTCGAAAAAAATTTTCAAAAAAATTTTCGAAAAAATTTTGGAAAAAAATTTTTCGAAAAAAATTTTGAAAACAATTTTCGAAAAAATTTCGAAAAAAAATTTGAAAAAAATTTTCAAAAAAAATTTTCAAAAAAAATTTTGAAGAAAAATTTCGAAAAAAATTTTGAAAAAAATTTTCGAAAAAATTTTGAAAAAAAATTTTCGAAAAAAATTTTGAAAAAAATTTTCGATAAAAAATTTCCGAAAAAAAATTTTCAGAAAATAATTTCAAAAAAAATTTTCGAAAAAAATTTTGAAAAAAAATTTTCGAAAAAAATTTTGAAAAAAAATTTTCGAAAAAAATTTCGAAAAAAAAATTTTCGAAAAAAATTTTGAAAAAAATTTTCGAAAAAAAATTTTCGAAAAAAATTTTCGTAAAAAATATCGAAAAAAAATTTTCGAAAAAAATTTTCAATAAAATTTTCGAAAAAAATTTTCAATAAAATTTTCGAAAAAAATTTTGAGAAAAATTTTCGAAAAAGATTTTCAAAAAAAATTTTGAAAAAAAATTTCGAAAAAAATTTTCGAAAAAAATTTTGAAAAAAAAATTTCGAAAAAAATATTGAAAAAAATTTTGAAAAAAAAATTTCGAAAAAAATTTTGAAAAAAAAATTTCGAAAAAAATTTTGAAAAAAATTTTCGAAAAAAATTTTGAAAAAAATTTTCGAAAAAAATTTTGAAAAAAATTTTCAAAAAAAATTTTGGAAAAAAAATTTCGAAAAAAATTTTGAAAAAAATTTTCGAAAAAAATTTTGAAAAAAATTTTGAAAAAAATTTTGAAAAAAATTTTGAAAATTTCGAAAAAAATTTTCGAAAAAAATTTTGAAAAAAAAAATTCGAAAAAAATTTTGAAAAAAATTTTCGACAAAAAATTTTGAAAAAAATTTTGAAAAAAATTTTGAAAAAAAATTTTCGAAAAAAATTTTGAAAAAAAAATTTCGAAAAAAATTTTGAAAAAAATTTTCGAAAAAAATTTTGAAAAAAATTTTCAAAAAAAATTTTGGAAAAAAAATTTCGAAAAAAATTTTGAAAAAAATTTTCGAAAAAAATTTTGAAAAAAATTTTCGAAAAAAATTTTGGAAAAACATTTTGAAAAAAATATTGAAAAAAATTTTGAAAAAAATTTTGAAAAAAATTTTGAAAAAAATTTTGAAAAAAAATTTTCGAAAAAAATTTTCGAAAAAAATTTTGAAAAAAAAAATTCGAAAAAAATTTTGAAAAAAATTTTCGACAAAAAATTTTGAAAAAAATTTTGAAAAAAATTTTGAAAAAAAATTTTCGAAAAAAATTTTGAAAAAAAATTTCGAAAAAAATTTTGAAAAAAATTTCGAAAAAAATTTTCGAAAAAAATTTTGAAAAAAATTTTCGAAAAAAATTTTGAAAAAAATTTTCAAAAAAAATTTTGAAAAAAATTTTCGAAAAAAATATTGAAAAAAATTTTGAAAAAAAATTTTCGAAAAAAATTTTTAAAAAAAAATTTCGAAAAAAATTTTGAAAAAAATTTGAAAAAAAATTTCCAAAAAAAATTTTCGAAAAAAATTTTGAAAAAAATTTTCGAAAAAAATTTCCAAAAAAAATTTTGAAAAAAATTTTCAAAAAAAATTTTGAAAAAAATTTTCGAAAAAAATTTTGGAAAAAAATTTTGAAAAAAATTTTCGAAAAAAATTTTGGAAAAAAATTTTGAAATAAATTTTCGAAAAAAATTTTGAAAAAAATTTTCGAAAAAAATTTTTAAAAAAATTTTCGAAAAAAATTTTGAAAAAAAAATTTCGAAAAAAATTTCCAAAAAAAATTTTTGAAAAAAATTTTCGAAAAAATTTTCGAAAAAAATTTTCGAAAAAAAATTTTCGAAAAAAATTTTGAAAAAAAATTTCGAAAAAAATTTCGAAAAAAATTTTCGAAAAAAATTCTGAGAAAAATTTTCGAAAAAAATTATAGAAAAAAATTTTGAAAAAAATTTTCGAAAAAAATTTTGAAAAAAAATTTTTGAAAAAAATTTTCGAAAAAAATTTTGAAAAAAATTTTGAAAAAAAAATTTCGAAAAAAATTTTCGAAAAAAATTTCGAAAAAAATTTTCGAAAAAAATTTGGAAAAAAATTTTCGAAAAAATTTTCGAAAAAAATTTTGAAAAAAATTTTCAGAAAATAATTTAGAAAAAAATTTTCAAAAAAATTTTCGAAAAAAATTTCGAAAAAAAATTTTCGAAAAAAATTTTCAAAAAAAATTTCGAATAAATTTTGGAAAAACATTTTCCGAAAAAAAAATTTTCAAAAAAATTTTCCAAAAAATATTTCGAAAAAAAATTTTCGAAAAAAATTTTAAAAAAATTTTCGAAAAAAAATTTTCGAAAAAAATTTTGAAAGAAATTTTCGAAAAAAAATTTTCGAAAAAAAGTTTGAAAAAAAATTTTGAAAAAAAATTTTCGAAAAAAATTTCAAAAAAAAATTTTCGAAAAAAATTTTGAAAAAAAATTTTCGAAAAAAATTTTGAAAAAAAATTTTCGAAAAAAATTTCCAAAAAAAAAATTTTCGAAAAAAATTTTGAAAAAAATTTTCGAAAAAAAATTTTCGAAAAAAATTTTCGTAAAAAATATCGAAAAAAAATTTTCGAAAAAAATTTTCAATAAAATTTTCGAAAAAAATTTTGAGAAAAATTTTCGAAAAAAATTTTCAAAAAAAATTTTGAAAAAAAATTTCGAAAAAAATTTTCGAAAAAAATTTTGAAAAAAAAATTTCGAAAAAAATATTGAAAAAAATTTTGAAAAAAAAATTTCGAAAAAAATTTTGAAAAAAAAATTTCGAAAAAAATTTTGAAAAAAATTTTCGAAAAAAATTTTGAAAAAAATTTTCAAAAAAAATTTTGGAAATAAAATTTCGAAAAAAATTTTGAAAAAAATTTTCAAAAAAAATTTTGGAAAAAAAATTTCGAAAAAAATTTTGAAAAAAATTTTCGAAAAAAATTTTGAAAAACATTTTCGAAAAAAATTTTGAAAAAAATTTTCGAAAAAAATTTTGGAAAAACATTTTGAAAAAAATATTGAAAAAAATTTTGAAAAAAATTTTGAAAAAAATTTTGAAAAAAATTTTGAAAAAAAATTTTCGAAAAAAATTTTCGAAAAAAATTTTGAAAAAAAAAATTCGAAAAAAATTTTGAAAAAAATTTTCGACAAAAAATTTAAAAAAAATTTTGAAAAAAATTTTGAAAAAAAATTTTCGAAAAAAATTTTGAAAAAAAATTTTCGAAAAAAATTTTGAAAAAAAAATTTCGAAAAAAATTTTGAAAAAAATTTTCAAAAAAAATTTTGAAAAAAATTTTCAAAAAAAATTTTGGAAAAAAAATTTCGAAAAAAATTTTGAAAAAAATTTTCGAAAAAAATTTTGAAAAAAATTTTCGAAAAAAATTTTGGAAAAAAATTTTGAAAAAAATATTGAAAAAAATTTTGAAAAAAATTTTGAAAAAAATTTTGAAAAAAATTTTGAAAAAAAATTTTCGAAAAAAATTTTGAAAAAAAAAATTCAAAAAAAATTTTGAAAAAAATTTTCGAAAAAAATTTTGAAAAAAATTTTGAAAAAAATTTTGAAAAAAAATTTTCGAAAAAAATTTTGAAAAAAAATTTCGAAAAAAATTTTGAAAAAAATTTTCGAAAAAAATTTTGAAAAAAATTTTCGAAAAAAATTTTGAAAAAAAAATTTCGAAAAAAATTTTCGAAAAAAATTTTGAAAAAAAATTTTCGAAAAAAATTTTGAAAAAAAATTTTCGAAAAAAATTTTGAAAAAAAAATTTCGAAAAAAATTTTGAAAAAAATTTTAGAAAAAAATTTTCGAAAAAAATTTTGAAAAAAATTTTCGAAAAAAATTTTGAAAAAAATTGTGAAAAAAAATTTGAAAAAAATTTTGAAAAAAATTTTGAAAAATAATTTCCAAAAAAAATTTTCGAAAAAAATTTTCGAAAAAAAATTTGAAAAAAATTTTCGAAAAACATTTTGAAAAAAAATTTTCGAAAAAAATTTTGAAAAAAAAGTTTCGAAAGAAATTTTGAAAAAAATTTTCGAAAAAAATTTTGAAAAGAATTTTGGAAAAAAATTTTAGAAAAAAATTTTAAAAAAAATTTTCGAAAAAAATTTTCGAAAAAAATTTTCGAAAAAAATTTTGAAAAAAATTCGAAAAAAGTTTTGAAAAAAAATTTTCGAAAAAAATTTTGAAAAAAAAATTTCGAAAAAAATATTGAAAAAAATTTTGAAAAAAAATTTTCGAAAAAAATTTTGAAAAAAAAAATTCGAAAAAAATTTTGAAAAAAATTTTGAAAAAAATTTTGAAAAAAAATTTTCAAAAAAAATTTTGAAAAAAATTTTCGAAAAAAATTTTGGAAAAAAATTTTGAAAAAATTTTCAAAAAAAATTTTGGAAAAAAATTTTGAAATAAATTTTCGAAAAAAATTTTGAAAAAAATTTTCGAAAAAAATTTTTAAAAAAATTTTCGAAAAAAATTTTGAAAAAAAAATTTCGAAAAAAATTTCCAAAAAAAATTTTTGAAAAAAATTTTCGAAAAAATTTTCGAAAAAAATTTTCGAAAAAAAATTTTCGAAAAAAATTTTGAAAAAAAATTTCGAAAAAAATTTCGAAAAAAATTTTCGAAAAAAATTCTGAGAAAAATTTTCGAAAAAAATTATAGAAAAAAATTTTGAAAAAAATTTTCGAAAAAAATTTTGAAAAAAAATTTTTGAAAAAAATTTTCGAAAAAAATTTTGAAAAAAATTTTGAAAAAAAAATTTCGAAAAAAATTTTCGAAAAAAATTTCGAAAAAAATTTTCGAAAAAAATTTGGAAAAAAATTTTCGAAAAAATTTTCAAAAAAAATTTTGAAAAAAATTTTCAGAAAATAATTTAGAAAAAAATTTTCAAAAAAATTTTCGAAAAAAATTTCGAAAAAAAATTTTCGAAAAAATTATGAAAAAAAATTTCGAAAAAAATTTTCAAAAAAAATTTCGAATAAATTTTGGAAAAACATTTTCCGAAAAAAAAATTTTCAAAAAAATTTTCCAAAAAATATTTCGAAAAAAAATTTTCGAAAAAAATTTTAAAAAAATTTTCGAAAAAAAATTTTCGAAAAAAATTTTGAAAGAAATTTTCGAAAAAAAATTTTCGAAAAAAAGTTTGAAAAAAAATTTTGAAAAAAAATTTTCGAAAAAAATTTCAAAAAAAAATTTTCGAAAAAAATTTTGAAAAAAAATTTTCGAAAAAAATTTCCAAAAAAAAAATTTCGAAAAAAATTTTGAAAAAAATTTTCGAAAAAAAATTTTCGAAAAAAATTTTCGTAAAAAATATCGAAAAAAAATTTTCGAAAAAAATTTTCAATAAAATTTTCGAAAAAAATTTTGAGAAAAATTTTCGAAAAAAATTTTCAAAAAAAATTTTGAAAAAAAATTTCGAAAAAAATTTTCGAAAAAAATTTTGAAAAAAAAATTTCGAAAAAAATATTGAAAAAAATTTTGAAAAAAAAATTTCGAAAAAAATTTTGAAAAAAAAATTTCGAAAAAAATTTTGAAAAAAATTTTCGAAAAAAATTTTGAAAAAAATTTTCAAAAAAAATTTTGGAAATAAAATTTCGAAAAAAATTTTGAAAAAAATTTTCAAAAAAAATTTTGGAAAAAAAATTTCGAAAAAAATTTTGAAAAAAATTTTCGAAAAAAATTTTGAAAAAAATTTTCGAAAAAAATTTTGAAAAAAATTTTCGAAAAAAATTTTGGAAAAACATTTTGAAAAAAATATTGAAAAAAATTTTGAAAAAAATTTTGAAAAAAATTTTGAAAAAAATTTTGAAAAAAAAATTTCGAAAAAAATTTTCGAAAAAAATTTTGAAAAAAAAAATTCGAAAAAAATTTTGAAAAAAATTTTCGACAAAAAATTTTGAAAAAAATTTTGAAAAAAATTTTGAAAAAAAATTTTCGAAAAAAATTTTGAAAAAAAATTTTCGAAAAAAATTTTGAAAAAAAAATTTCGAAAAAAATTTTGAAAAAAATTTTCAAAAAAAATTTTGAAAAAAATTTTCAAAAAAAATTTTGAAAAAAATTTTCAAAAAAAATTTTGGAAAAAAAATTTCGAAAAAAATTTTGAAAAAAATTTTCGAAAAAAATTTTGAAAAAAATTTTCGAAAAAAATTTTGGAAAAAAATTTTGAAAAAAATATTGAAAAAAATTTTGAAAAAAATTTTGAAAAAAATTTTGAAAAAAATTTTGAAAAAAAATTTTCGAAAAAAATTTTGAAAAAAAAAATTCAAAAAAAATTTTGAAAAAAATTTTCGAAAAAAATTTTGAAAAAAATTTTGAAAAAAATTTTGAAAAAAAATTTTCGAAAAAAATTTTGAAAAAAAATTTCGAAAAAAATTTTGAAAAAAATTTTCGAAAAAAATTTTGAAAAAAATTTTCGAAAAAAATTTTGAAAAAAAAATTTCGAAAAAAATTTTCGAAAAAAATTTTGAAAAAAAATTTTCGAAAAAAATTTTGAAAAAAAAATTTCGAAAAAAATTTTGAAAAAAATTTTAGAAAAAAATTTTCGAAAAAAATTTTGAAAAAAATTTTCGAAAAAAATTTTGAAAAAAATTGTGAAAAAAAATTTGAAAAAAATTTTGAAAAAAATTTTGAAAAAAAATTTCCAAAAAAAATTTTCGAAAAAAATTTTCGAAAAAAAATTTGAAAAAAATTTTCGAAAAACATTTTGAAAAAAAATTTTCGAAAAAAATTTTGAAAAAAAAGTTTCGAAAGAAATTTTGAAAAAAATTTTCGAAAAAAATTTTGAAAAGAATTTTGGATAAAAATTTTCGAAAAAAATTTTAAAAAAAATTTTCGAAAAAAATTTTCGAAAAAAATTTTCGAAAAAAATTTTGAAAAAAATTCGAAAAAAGTTTTGAAAAAAAATTTTCGAAAAAAATTTTGAAAAAAAAATTTCGAAAAAAATATTGAAAAAAATTTTGAAAAAAAATTTTCGAAAAAAATTTTGAAAAAAAAATTTCGAAAAAAATTTTGAAAAAAATTTTGAAAAAAATTTTGAAAAAAAATTTCCAAAAAAAATTTTCGAAAAAAATTTTCGAAAAAAATTTTGAAAAAAATTTTCGAAAAAAATTTCCAAAAAAAATTTTGAAAAAAATTTTCAAAAAAAATTTTGAAAAAAATTTTCGAAAAAAATTTTGGAAAAAAATTTTGAAAAAAATTTTCGAAAAAAATTTTGAAAAAAAATTTTGAAATAAATTTACGAAAAAAATTTTGAAAAAAATTTTCGAAAAAAATTTTTAAAAAAATTTTCGAAAAAAATTTTGAAAAATAAATTTCGAAAAAAATTTCCAAAAAAAATTTTCGAAAAAAATTTTCGAAAAAATTTTCGAAAAAAATTTTCGAA